>SNQJ01S0000501.1:54711-65889 GCA_010110895.2 Picea sitchensis | reverse complement strand
ATTACCCTTTTTAACAATTAGCAGTTACTTTTTATATTTTATTGATTATCACAATGAATCAACAATGAATTGTATGAAAAAACAATTATATAAATATATTTAACATCAATTACAAGATTTATAAAGAATAGTGAAGGACACCAATCCTTTTTAGAGCACCAACTCTAGGAGACACCAATCCCCTTCTTTAGGGCACCAACCCTAGGAAGCACCAACTCCCTCATCTTTAGGGCACCAACTCCCTTATATTTAGGGCACCAAACCTAGGAAGCACCAACTCCCTTCTCACTACTCTTTCTCATTTATATATTCTTCCAACTGGTGTGAGCTATGAAACATTGTCTCCCTTTGTTTGGATCATCACACCTCTTAATTTTAACATTAATAATAATCACTATTATTACTTAACCATTAATGTTAATTCTTTTAACTTAGTGAGAGTTATTTTCATAAATCGATCACAGGTATGGATCGATTTCCTTTTAACTCGATTCCACATTTATGCAAATTTTGCAGAAACTGACTTTTGTTGAGGCGCTTCCTTCAAACCATTTTCATATGATCGACAACGCAAAAACATAGGCTTATCTATTTAAGAAATTTATTATCTTTTTCTTTTATTTCTCTTATTCCATATGACCATAGGCAGTGACCAGGCGCTAGGCCAAGCCAATGCTTGATGACTTATTAGAATCAACGGCCATGTTTTAATCTCCCGATGAGATGAGAAAATGTCGGCACTTAGAGACTTCATCCTTCGCGACTTCCATCCTCTTTACAAATCTTCCGATGAGTTGGAAGTCTGTCAGCACTTCGAAACTTCATATTACATGACTTGCAGCCTTTTTTACAAACCTACCGATGAAAGGACGTGTGTCCATAATCTACAATGGATGGGAATACTCTCGAAGTGTNTCTCAATATGTCACTCTAGGTGTTTATATCGAAAGACTCATGTCCACTTTGGTACTTCATCCTTTGGGACTTCGGGAATTAGATAATTTGTTGGTGGTGAAACTCCTAAAGTAAAACACCTAGAGTGACATAAATTGTTGACGTCAATTTTGATGACATGGTCTCTCAATATGAGTGGTATGTGTCTTAACCTCGTGGCTTCAGAACTTCAGCCTTCGGGTAATTTTACATGTTCTCAACTTCATTTCGCCGAAGTGGTCAGTGCCTGAATTTGACCATCATCCTGATCCGATGGTCATCATGTATTGTCCAAATCTAACGGTCCTCATTCATTTTGGCCTTCGGGTAATTCAACTTCTCCAGTTCCCAATTTTTTCGAAATGAGATTCCCCAAAGTGTAACCTCCTCACAATTTTTAACCCAAACTGAATGTTGTTTGTTGATCATGATCTTAGATCGAAGGCTTGATCTATCTACGATGTTGCTTTGCCTTTGTTTAAATCCAATGACTCTTCTTCTTTGCTTATCCTATCTTTCCACTTAAAGTGATCCAACAACTATTGGGAATTGGGGTATTCGAAATCTCAACCCTTTTTTCCTTGCTTATCCTATCCTTCCACTTAACTTGATCCAACAATCGATGTGGATTGTGGAACCATAACTTGCACGTGGTTTAGCCCATCACCCAAAATATGCATTTGAAGTTGTGAGATTGTTGATGGATCAACCACAGTCGTCAATCTTTGAATCTATAAGATCTGATGGTCCTGACTAATTGTGGGATTGGAAATAACAGGTTGTTTAATTCTCCTTTCATTATCCACAATATATCCCTTCCGTTGATATGGTGCTTACGTATCCAACGGTCATGAATTAATATGATCGTTTGGTGGATCAACCATAGTCGTCGATATTTGAGTCGATGAGATCTAACGATCTACACTAATTGTGGCATTGGAACTAGCATGTCGTTGAATTATTTTTTCACTCTCTGCAATATATCCATGCCGTTGATTTGGCACTTGCATATCTAACGGTCCTAGTTTGTCCTATGGGGATTTTGATACCGATCACATTTTTGCACTGCGATTTCCCTTCTGAGCTTCATTCATCACATTTCTGCACTACACTTTCCCTTTTGAGCTTCATGTGCATCATGGAATATTGACATCAATGACAATATGTCCAACAATCTCCCCCTTTGTCATTGAGGGCAACATTCTAACTTCATACATACTCCCCGTATGATGATGCTTTTCTTTATGAAGTTACTCTCCCCCTTTGACACCAATGGAAAAGGGTTTCTCCCCCTAGGGTAATTCTTCTCTGACCACTTGATTTTTAATGATGTTTTTTGAATTACTCCTAATTTCTGTCAAAGATTTTCAAAAGTACTCCTGGGCAGAGGTTTTGTGAAAATGTCTGCAATCTGTTCTTTGGCATCTACATGCATTATTTTGACCACCTTTTGGGTAACATGATCTCTTAAAAAATGGTATTTTATCGGTATGTGTTTAGTTTTAGAATGCATTACTGGATTTTTAGAGATTCTTATTGCACTAGTGTTGTCAGAGTTAATAGTAATAGGATTGTTATATTTTATTTGTAGGTCTTCTAAAGTTTTTTTCATCCAAAGGACTTGTGTGCTACAGGATGCAACAACAATGTATTATGCCTATGTTGTTGAAAGAGATGTGGATGTTTGTTTCTTCCTTGACCATGCCACTAGAATTTTTCCCAAGAAAAATTCTCCTCCACTGGTGCTTTTTATATCATCTATGCTACATGTCCAATCAACATCAGTATATGCAGTTAGGTTGAAATTTTTATCTTTTGGATACCACAATCCAAATTCTAGGTTGCCTTGAAGGTATATGAATATTCTTTTTACTGCTTTTAAGTGAGTTTCTCTAGGTGCAGATTGAAATCTCCCCACATGTCCTACAACCTGGGTGATGTCAGGTCTCATTGTTGTTGAGTAGAGTAAACTTCCAATCATTGATCTATACATTGTTTGATCCACTTTTGGTGAGTCATCTTTTAGACTTATTTTACATCCAGTGACCATGGGAGTACTCATGGGTTTACTGTCTTCCATTTGAAATTTCTTCAACATGTCTTTGATATATTTGGTTTGTGAAACAAATATTCCATTTTTTGTTTGATTTACTTGTAAATCTAAGAAAAATGAAAGTTCTCCCAGCATAGACATTTCAAACTATTCTTGCATTTTAGTTGCAAATTTGCTTCTTAATGTAGTGAGATTACTCCCAAATATAATGTCATGTACATATACTATCACAACAATCATGTTTTGATCCTCAATTTTGATATATAGGTTGTTGTCAATAGTCCCTTTCTTGTATCCCTATTTTTATAGATACTGATCAAGCCAAGAGAACCATGCTCTCGGGGCTTGTTTAAGACCATACAGGGCCTTTTTCAGTTTGCATACATAGTTCTGATTTTATGATAAAATGAACCCTTTTGGTTGCTCAACGTAGACTTATTCTTCTAGTGTTCCATTAAGGAATATTGATTTGACATCCATCTGATAGATTTTGAAATCTCTGAAGCATGCAAATGCTAGGAACATTCTGATGGCCTCAAGTCTTGCTACAGGAGAGAAGGTTTCTTCAAGATCAATACCTTCTAATTGGAAATATCCTTTACGGACTAATCTGGCTTTGTTCTTTATAATTTCCCCATTTTCATTTAATTTGTTCTTGAAGATCCAGTTTGTTCCTATCACATTCTTGTTCTTGGGTCTTGGAACTAGTTCCCAAGTCTGATTCTTTTCTATTTTATCTAGTTCTTCATTCATTGATTTTATCCAATATTTACTTTTGACATCTTCTTTAAGAGACTTAGGTTCAATCAAGGATAGCATTTCTTGTTCTGAGTCAAAGGCCAGTCTCCTTCTTGTTTCTACTACTGCACTTTTATCTCGAATGATCTAGCTTCAGGATGATTCTTCTGAACTATTTTTGATGGAGCTCTTGGCAAGAGCATTTATTCATTGTCTTCCTCATCAATGTGTGGTTCATTTTCCTATGTTTCATCATCATTTTCTTGTTGATATTCTACATCATCCTCCTCTTGTTGAGATTCTATATCATCATCTTCTTGTTCATATTTTTTTATCAAAGCCTTGGGATATGCCCTTTTTTAGATCATCTATTTTTACATTTGCACTTTCCACTATTTTAGGTAGTCTGAGATTATAACATCTATATGCCTTTTTATTCAATGAGTATCCTAAGAATACTCCTTCATCAGATCTTGGGTCAAACTTTCCTAAGTTATCTTCATCATTCTTTATGTAACATTTACTTCCAAAAATTCTAAAGTGTTTTACAGAGGCTGGCCTCCCAAACCATTGTTCGTAAGTGTTTTTGTCATGATCGGGTCTCAACTGAGATATATTAAGTATGTAAAATGTTGTTTGGATTGCATCTCTCTAGAATTTGTCTAAAAGTTTGGATTCATTTAGCATAGTTCTTGCAACTTCATGAACTGTTTTGTTTTTCCTTTCTACCACTCCATTTTGTTGAGGATTCCTAGGGGCTCAAAACCATCTTTTGATACCATGGTTTTCACTGAATTAAGTGAACTCTTTAGAGGTGAATTCTCCTCCATTGTCTTATCTTAGACATTTAATTTTGAGATCTGTTTCATTTTCTACAAGAGCTTTAAATGTTTTGAATTTCTCAAAGGCTTCTGATTTTTCTTTTAAAAAGAAAACCTAGGCCAGTCTTGTGTAATCATCAACAATCAACATAAAATAATGTTCACCATAAGTGATTTTGGTTCTGGTAGGTCCACATAGATTTGTGTGAATAATATCTAATGGTTTTGTTGTGGAGTGTTCTTTTGTTTTGAACCTAACTCTTGTTCTCTTTCCTATTTGACAATGTTTACAAATGGCATCTGAAGGCTTAATCATTTTTGGTAGGTCCCTAACTGCTTCTTTCTTGTTGGCTTTGATCAAGTTGTCAAAGATTAAATGTCCCAACCTTTTATGCCATAGCTAGCTTTAATATACTTGGCTTAAACAACATTTATCTTCTTCATCTATATTAAGGATGTACACATTGCTAGATGTTCTTAGTGCAACTGCCACTAGCTTTCCAGTGTCCCTTTTTTTGATCTCACATTTATGAGAATCAAAAGTAAGTATGTGACCTTGATCACATGTTTGGCTTACACTTAGGATATTAGGTTTGAGATTTTCTACCATAAGTACATCTTCTTCTTTAGTTTTATTATTTCCTAACCTAACAGTGCCTTTTCCCAGTATCTTGGCTGACATGTTATCTCCAAAACTTACCTTTCCTTTTCCTTTCTCATTTAACTTGAGAAATTTACTTTGATCTCCAGTCATGTGTTTGGAACATCCACTATCAATATACCATTGACATCCTTGATTTCTTTCATATAAGGCTACTTTTCACTCTGTTTGTCTTTTCTTCCAAACTTTTTGATTAATAGGAATATTTATCCTTTTATCATATTTTAGCAATCTACATTCACTAGTTTTGTGGCCATAGTTGTTGCATTTTTGGCATTCATTGTTGAATCTTTGCAAAGGAGAAAATGTTTTATAGTTTCTCTTCTTTGTATTGTACTAATTGTTTTATATCTTTGGTCATTTATATAATTGTGTTGTCCATAAGTTTTGCAGTGTACTACCTTATTTCCAAACTTATTGCAAGAGTAACGATATCCAATAAATAGATATATATCGGGATTCCTTCCAATGATTGTATTTATCTTGTCATTTTTTACTCTAGTAGGGAGTATTGATTTCTGTTTATGTGTAACAGTTTTCAATGGTATCATTTTTTCCTGATTATCCTCCTTTTTTAATGAATTTTTTAGAGTATCTGCATGACTAATTTGTTTCTTGACAGATCCTTGTAATGTAGCAGTTGAGTCTTGAATGTATCGCAAACCATTCTTGTTGTTTGGCGACCTTTGACTACTGAGAATTTCATCCAAGATTTTTGAACTATTTTCAAATTGTGATCCCTTCTTTTCTTTCTCAATTTCACCTTTTAGCAGCTTAATCTGACTTTGCCATATCCTTCATATACAACCTCTAAATTGTCCCATATTTCTTTGTCTGATTTACAATGCATAACCTTCACACATATGGAATTAGTCAACCCTCCTAGAATTCCATTAACTACTCTTGAGTTATCATTACATATTGTATTTCCTGCAGCGTCTTTGGGTGGAGTAGTTGGTTCAATGTAACCATCTACAATAGATTGCCAGATATCAAAACCAAGAGCCAACACGAAGTTTTTCATTCTTACCTTCCATAGAGCATAGCCTCCTCCATTGAACAATGGTGATTTGTTGTTATACATTCCCTCTTGTTCATCCATCTTTAGGATCTACCTTTCAGTTGTCAAACTGTTTTGAAGGCAACTTCTCTTATACCAATTGTTGGAATACTAAGAGGGGGAGGGGGGGGTGAATCAATATTACCCTTTTTAACAATTATCAGATACTTTTTATATTTTATTTATTATCACAATGGATTGTATGCAAAATCATTTATATAAATATATTTAACATCAATTACAATGTTTATAAAGAATAGTGAAGGACACCAATCCTTTTTAGAGCACCAACTCTAGGAGACACCAATCCCCTTCTTTAGGGCACCAACCCTAGGAAGCACCAACTCCCTCATCTTTAGGGAACCAACCCTAGGAAGCACCAACTCCATTATATTTAGGGCACCAACCCTAGGAAGCACCAACTCCCTTGTACTTAGAGAACCAACCCTAGGAAGCTCAAACTCCCTTATGTTTTACAATTTTCTTAGTAAGGATATGAATCCTTCCATGCTCCTCCCTTCCACCCTCACTGCATAAGAATCAACAATTCTTCTTCTTGGACTCTGCTTCTGTTTTTTATCTTCTTATCTGGACTACATCAACTTTCTTCTCACTACTCTTTCTATTTTATATATTCTTCCAACTGGTGTGAGCTATGAAACATTGTGACCCTTTGTTTGGATCATCACACCTCTTCATTTTAACATTAAAAATAATCACTATTATTACTCAACCATTAATATTAATTATTTTAACTTAGTGAGAGTTCTTTTCGTAAATCGATCACAGGTATGGATCGATTTCCTTCTAACTCGATTCCGCATTTCTCAAATATTGTAGAAACCAAGTTTTGTTGAGTCACTTCCTTCAAACCATTTTCATATGAGCGACAACACAAAACCACAGGCTTATATATTTAAGGGATGTGTTATCTTTTTCATTTATTTCTCTTATTCCATATGACCACAGGTGGTGACCAGGCGCTAGGACAAGCGAGTGCTTGATCACTTATTAGAATCAACGATCATGATTTAATATCCCGATGAGATGAACTACTGTCAGCACTTAGAGACTTTGTCATTCGCGACTTCCAGCCTCTTTACAAATCTCCCAATGAGTTGGACGACTGTCGACACTTTAGAACTTCATCTTACATGACTTGTAGCCTTTTTTACAAATCTACCGATGAAAGGAAATGTGTCCATAATCTCCAATGGATGAGAATACTCCTGAAGTGTTCCTTAGATCGAACAACTCATTTACACTTTGAGACTTCGGCCTTCGGGACTTAGGTCATTTGTTGGTGGTGAAACTCCTGAAGTAAAACACCCAAAGTGACGTAACTTGTTGACATCATTGTTGATGACATGGACTCTCAATATGAGTGCTACGTGTCTTAACCTCGTGGCTTTGGAACTTTGGCCTTCGAGTAATTTTACATGTTCTCAACTTCATTTCCCCGAAGTGGTCAGCGCCTGAATTTGACCATCATCCTAATCCGATGGTCATCATTTATTGTCCAGATCTAAAGGTCGTTATTCATTTTGACCTTCAGGACTTTGGGTAATTCGACTTCTCCAGTTCCCAATTCTTCCGAAATGAGATTCCCTAAAGTGTAACCTCCTAATAAATTTTAACCCAAACTAAATGTTGTTCGTTGATCATAATCTTAGATTGACGGCTCGATCTATTTGTGATGCTTCTTTGCCTTGGTTTAAATCCAACGACTCTTCTTCTTTGATTATCCTATATTTCCACTTAAAGTGATCCAATGGCTATCGGGAATTCAGGTATTCGAAATCTCTGCCTTTTTGGCCTTGCTTATCCTATCCTTCCACTTAAATTTATCCAACATTCGATGTGGATTGCAAAAACATAACTTGTGTGTGGTTTATCCCGTCGCCCAAACTCTGCAATTAAACTTGTGTGATTGTTGATGGATCAACCACAGTCGTTGATCTTTCAATCTGTAAGATTTGATGGTCCCGACTAATTTTGGGATTGGAAATAACACGTTGTTTAATTCTCCTTTCATTCTCTGTAATCTATCCCTGTCGTTGATCTGGCGCTTGTGTATCCGATGGTCACAACTTAATATGATTGTTTGGTGGATCAACAACAGTCTTCAATCTTTGATTTGATGAGATTTGACGATCTAGACTAATTGTGGGATTGGAACTAGTGTGTCATTTAATTCTTCTTTCTCTCTCCACAATCTATCCCTGTCGTTGATCTGGTGCTTGCGTATCCAACAATCATGGTTTGTTCTATGGGGTTTTTTTATCTCGATCACGTTTTTGCACTGCACTTTCCCTTCTAAGCTTCATTCATCACATTTATGCACTGTTCTTTCTCATCTGAGCTTCATGTGCATCATCGACTATTGACATCAATGAAAATTCATCAATGACAGTATGTCCAACAGTAGCATGCATAAAAAGAATGAAAAGCAGCATGCAGGAGGAAGAAAAACGTGGCACACAGGAAGACAATCCTAACCATGACAGGGTTAGGGATTTTGACAAATATTGTAATGGCTATAAGCCTGTAAATTAGTATAAATAAGGACCTAGTAAGTGGAGGTCAGGGGTTGACAAGGTAGTGGGTCAAGAGGTTCACGAGGTAGTAGATTAAGAGGTAAAAGGTTCAAGGATTCCAAGAGTTCATTCAATAATGGTAAGCAAGTTTGTAAAGAGTCTTATAGAAGATTCGAATAAGTTTGTCTTTGAGGGTTAGGTCATAGGTTGAGGAGTCTGGTATGGTCTAGTCATCCTCATAGAGGTTACTTACTCTCATTTTGATTGTATTACTGAAGATGTAATGCACGCAGTGCAATATTTTGCAATGGTATAAATACAAGAGCAGAGAAGCTAGATCTTTTTGGACGTAGCCCCAAGAGGGGGTGAACCATGATAACCCTTTTGTTCTATGTAATTTTTAATGAATGATTTAATTTTCTATTGATAATTAGAGCGCTACTCCCTTTGCCTTCTTGCACATTGTTTTCTCCTCATTTCCTGGTGTGCGCTACTTCCTTGGTCCATTCTGCTTCGTTTGTTGCATTGTATCTCGAACCTTACCCAAAAATTGCTTGCTCCAACATGCCCCCAACACTAATTTGTGGCTCGTCCCGAGCCACTTAGGAAGTGTGTTCCTCCTGCACCGATTTCTCCAATGCATGGAACTTCTTTGTGAGTGAATCTACTTGTGTCTTGGCTTGCACACTCTTTATTGTCAGAGTATCCAACACTTGCATTGTTATGTGCTCCTCCAACACTTTTATACTATTTGAGTGTGCCTGTTCTAGCCTGTCTTTCTCTGTTTCCATCTCTGCTATCACATTCTCTACTTTCTTCTACAAGAGATCCAATTGATCCTATATTGTCTGTCTTTCTTCTTGGATTGTCTTCAGTTCTGCTTGCATATTTTTCATCTCCTACATGATTTTTATCCCGTCTGAAATACTCATCATATTTTTTCTCTGCTTCAAATCATGGACTGTGACATTCAACTTTTCTTCCCTTTGATGCAACTATTGGATCCCTTAGTCTTCTTCCAGGCTCATCCATATCTACATGATCATTTCCTAGAGCTCTTCTACTTCTTTTACTTCCAGAGAAATACTGTATGTTTGTTATGTTTCCTGCTTCTCCCTCTCTGATTGGACTTCTGGAGGGGTGGTTGGTTTCATCTTCCCAACCAATCCTACTATCTCTTGTTTGTACCCATCCATCATTTGCGTTATCCTCTTTATATTTTCTTCTGCACTGAGTTCTCCTTCTAGTGCAATGTCTAGAATCCTTTTGGAAGACTTCCTCAAGTATTTTCTCCAGTTTTTCTGCACATTATTTTTCCTCCTCATGTTCAATCTGCACTTCTTTGAGTATTGTCTCTAGCACCTCCTTCTCTTCCTTTGTTGTCTCCAAGTTTTTTGCATCTGTCCTAGCTCTCAATTGTACTTCTTTTGTGATGCTCATTTTCCTTATATAGTGCTTTTGTTGGTACCTTAACCAATACCAATTCCATCTGTTCTATGTCTTTGACCTATTTCTACACCATGTCTTCGTCCATTTGCAACATGTATTTAGTAATGATAAAGTTTTCACTTGTCAATGTCATTATCTGTATTGTATCCTCCTCAGAATGCGCTGGCAGGTGCTATAAGTGTGTTGTTTGTTGTTGTTGTGTTTACCCTTTGTGTTGCACCTAGGTGAATTTTATCTGCTCCAAGACCTACTTGACGTTTTTCATCTCTTGCATTATTTTCTCTCTTTGTTTTTCTGCATCTTCATATGCTTCTCCAGTGTGGTCCTGTACTCTTTTTGTGACTAGTTCCGCATCATATTCTATTATTGTATATTGGGGGACCTCTTCATGTGTTTTTATTTTCTTGTGCGCTCCTCCTGACTATAAAATAGTTCTCTTGGGTGGCCTTGACTCTTTTTTCTCTGTTGTGATTGGAATATATGTCCTTAGAATGTCCCTTCATACTCTTCCCTCCTGCGTAGGGATGTTATCTTCCCTATGTGTCATGCCATTAGTGGAATCTGCATGGTTTTTCTATTGTGTGATAGGCTTGGGGATAGCCTTTTTCTGTCTAAGTGTTCTTGTTGTTTCGCTCCCCCCTATATGCTTCATGTGATCTGTTGTTATTCTTGTATTTCCTGCTAGGGTAATCTTCTTCTGTGAGGATCCTGTTTCTGATGGTTGTTTGTCTTTTGTTGGCTCTACTGGAACCTTCCATTCCTCCTGCCAGTCTTTCATTTCCCATTGCACTTCCTCTGTTGTGACGCAATATCTCATCTTCAACCACTCTTTCTTTGGATCCCTTTTTTCCTAGATTCACATATTGTTCCTTGATGCTTTGAGGTTGGATATCTTCTTGTACTCCTCCACCACCTTTGGTGGGATC
>SNQJ01S0000501.1:10370-54701 GCA_010110895.2 Picea sitchensis | reverse complement strand
TGCATACTAAAGAAACACACTTTTACCTAACGACATATTAGACCAAGTAGATCTTAACTAACTCCTAAGTGTCTAAATATCCTAACAATTTCTTCTGAAATCCTTTCTGGGAAAATTCTCATTCTTTGCTTGATCTAGTTCCATTCTTGAGATTTTATTTGATAGCTCTTTGATTATTCTCGCCATATCATCCATTTTGTCTTCCAAAGATCTTCCTGATCCAGAGGGTCCCCCTTGTTCTCTGTACCTTCTGGTTTCTTTGTTTCCAGTTTCCAAGTTGGTTTTTATCTTTCCTGATGCCATCATGTTTGATTCAATTTATAAAGAATCATCTTGAATTTTAGTGAGCTCTATTGATCTCCTCTCCCTCAATAACAAGGCAAAATCAGGGTCAAAAGCTCCAGTGAAAGTTACTTTCGCTACAGGTTGGGAAGGTTTGACCTCAGCTGGAATTTTATTATACAAATTATTAAACCTTTGGGTAAACTCGAGAACTTAGAGCCCCAAATTTGGTTAGATAATAGAGATGGTCTTTCCTTTCTCCCCACTGTCTAATGAAATAATTTTTGAGTTCATCGTATGACCATATAGATCCTACTGCTAGACCTCAGAACCAGGTTCTCACCTATCCTTCAAAATTCTAAACCAAGAGTCTTGAGTAAACATCTTCATGTTCAATTCCAAGGATGTCAGCAAATTGGTCAAAGAAATTGATGTGTTTGACACTAGTTAAATCACCTTCTCCTGTGAAGTTCAGCAGATTTTTCATCTAGTTTTCAGGTAAGTCATGGAGAGGGATTGGAAGGACCAAAGGATCATATCTGGCAGCCACTTTTGAAAATATTCTAGGGAGTGGTACATGGCCACCTGCTCCTCCTCCTCCTCCAACACCGCCTCTAGTCCCACCTCCTCCAGCTGTAGCCATTGATGATTTAGGATGAAACTTGGGAATTATAAGGAAGAGTTTTAAAGAGGTGAGGTAAACTTTAGGTTATGATTGAATAGGGAAAAAGGGTTTCAGGAGATTGGTTATCAAGGGAAAAGAAACTTGAGAAGGAAGAATTAGGAAAATGTGGACTGGTTTCTTCAGACTCACAGGGTGAATATGTAGGAGAATCAACAGGGGTCGAGTCAAGATATATAGGATAATCATCGGAGTTCTGAGAGATAGGAAAAGGAACTTTGAGAAGTGAAGAGGTGTCAATCAAAGTGGGAAGTGAGACATATCTTTTACGTCTATTGGTGAAAGAAACAGTTGAGAAAGTCTCAGTTTTAAAATCAGGTATGACCAAACTAGGCTCTAGGGTTTTAATCCCATCGACAGATAGTTCCCTGCAAAGAGGTGGGCTATTTGACCCTTCAAGTAGATCCTTAGTTTTCGACTGTGTAAATTTAGGTTGATAAATTTTATTTCTCGATGAAGCACTCTGTTTAAGGTATCTTCTTGATTTTAAATTTTTTTCTGGGTCAGGAACAAGAGAAGTCTGTTTGTTGTCTGGATTCTTTTTAGTGTTCTTTCAATTAAAAGCCAGTTTATTTATCGTGGAGTCGCCAAGTGAAATATGAAGGTAGCCTTATAGGGTTTTCAATCTTTGTTCACTATCAAAGAAAGAAAGTGGCAATGTCGTTCTTCCTGGGGAAAAAGCTTCATTTCTTCAATCCCCGACAACGATGCCAAAAAGATGTTGTTCCTGAATTTATACTTTAAGTCTCTAAAGTATACTGTCAAGGCATCCGTAAAAGGCAGAGAGAGATAAGGAATAAAGTGTCGATTTCAAAATATAAGCTATGGCTGATTTATTAACTATCTCTGTCGAGCTTCCCAGTGTTCCTGGATGCTAATATCTCTCTCAATTGTTGCCCATGAACGTTCTAACTCAAACTGGTTGCTTGCTTTCTGTAAGATGGTGTTAAATAAATTTAAAGCAATGCTTGTTTGATCTGATAGGTCAGGCTCTATATTGGGTTGTATCATAACGGGTACAGTCATGAGGGATAAATTTTTAAAAGATCAATTCCTTTGTTTTCAAGGTTTTCTATTTTTTCTTTGAAATATGTAAGAAGAACTTCAAAATGTTGAATTAATAGTATAGAAAAATTAAAGGTCGTTTCCTATATCTGAGTTAAATTTGAAAGAGAAAATATGCATGAAATGAAAGAAAAACATAGAGTTGTTGAACAATGTGAGGCATCAATTAAAGAGGAATCTCACTTTGTGACAGAGGAAGAAATTAGATAGGAAAACTTTAATGAAGCATATGATATTGAAACCTAAGACATTCACAGGTCTTGTACTTGTTGTTAGCCGATACAGAGGAAAAACTGTAAACAATTAGATGACCAAAATAATTAATCACCACAGTAGGGGTTGTACTAAATTATAGTTAAGCATTCATCAAAGATATATAAGAAAAACATGAAAGAACAAAGGAGCACATAACTCAGACTCGACAAGATCTGGAATCTTCAATCTACATTCGTATTAATTCTGGCAAATGAAAATAAACCTTCTTGCTTACAATCTGCCCAGAAAAATCCCTCTCTTAGTCTGATAAAATTATAGTTATACAAAGTCACCAATTCTTGATGGTTGGTGATTTCCTAACTCCTAGGGGATAAGAGTTACAAAAATCCAAACCTAAACCATTTGCATGATCCTTTTTTATTTCTCTATTATCTCGATAATGTAAACTTTCAAAATGATACTTCATTGTTTTATTGAAGTATCTCCTTCTTTTGATCCGATACATTCAACACATTTTTCCAGAAAGTGTACAAAAATTCTAGGAGGCTCTGGAAGATCCTTCGCTTCGAATAGATAAAACTTTCTCTGAATTTTTGGAAGCCGGTCTTCAATCCCTTTATCAATGAACTTAATTTATTGCAATTTTAAGTTTGGCTTCACCAACCACCTGTCTATTAGGGTAACATCAATTTATTTTAGTTGTGAAATTTCCATCTGAATTTCGTTCAAGTTCTCTTTGAAATTCAATTGATGTTTTATAATATTAATCTGTCCTAGAATCCTAATACAATTGTCTCTTCGAATACCTAATGATCCTTTGTATAGAAAATCAAAGACTTATTCGCAATCATCTTTGATTTCCTTGGCTATTCTCTTATTTTTGGCTATGTTGGCCTCCCATACTTTAAGCATGATATCACCTCTGATCTGTTCTATGACAAATATCTTTTGAATTTTTAATACCTCTTCATTTCTTGAACATACAAGTTCTTTTTGAAAAGTAGCCCTTGTTGCTTTAGCCTCTTTTTCCTTGAAAACAATGTTATCAAAGGATTCACTTACTTCTTGAAAATAATTCTGAATAATCTCTACTTTGGAGATCAATCTCTGTTGCTCAGCTTCTATCTTTGTATGCACCTCTAGTGAATGGACCTAAAAAACTTTCAAATCTATAACCTGGCCTTCCGTTGAATTCAATTTAGCCTATAGTTTTCTTACAAGTTCTTATTTCCGAATAACTTGCATTTGGCTTGCCTGCATCTTCTTGTTCATCTCATCTAGACTTGACTTAAGAAATTGAATTTCCTGTTTGTCAACAACTCTGGCTTGGTCCAGACATTTATTTATTACTTCTCTAATACTTTTCTTAGTATTTTTTAATTGTCCCCACAATTGGGCTATCATGTGATTACTCTATTTCAGCCTTGTTCTCATATTGTCAATAGTAAAAAGGTTGGTTGTTGCCAAAGCTCCCATAGAGCCTGCTACCTATGTAGCAAAATCTTCTTCTTCCAAATTCTTCCCGTCTACGAGAACTATGTGCTTCTTTACCATGGTACATTCTCTCTGATGCATCTCCTGCTTCACCACAACCTTCCTCTTTTTACTGAAAAAGTAGTCAGAGGAGGGTATCTATTCTCTAGAGATAGGAGTAAGGTCACTAGCATATATGAATTGCAGCTGGGGGATCCCAAAAGTGGATTGTAAAGGAGTCAAGGAAGTAATGGGACTATCCAGCTCTGTAGATTTTGTTTCCCCTATTGTTTTGGGGATATCAGCATGAATTGTTGATGATGAAGGGGGAATTGATTTACTAGACTTGGGAGGTGTCTCAACCCCTTTTTTTGTTCCTAACCCTAGGTTCTCAGTCTGTGAAGCTTCTTCTTTCTGTGAAGACGTTTCAGTCTCCTTTGGATTTTTCTTTGTATTTATTTTATCTTGAACTTCTGATCCGAATTCTGGGGGAGGACTTCCTTGTCCTAGAGGGGATGTTGTCAATTCTCCTTGCAGTAACTTTGGAAAACCACTTCACATGTGTCTCTGGAAGGTTAAAAAAATGGTCTGCATGTCAGGTGATAATGCATGTACTCTGCCTAATACCTCCTCATAGGTTCTAGCTCCTTTGAAAATTTCATCGCAGGGGGATTTTTCATGTTCGTACACTTTCAAATTGCAGTGGGCAAGGTGATTTCCCACAATTTGAAAAGGGTCATAATTTCTATGTTCAAAATCCACCAATTTGACCTCTTCTAGTGTTGTGGCTTCAACCTTGGAATGACCTAGGTTAAGTAGTGAAAACTTCCCAATATGCACAAGGAAAACTGGCCAGAACTTCTTTTGAGCTGCTTTCAGTTCTATCCCGATGCCGCCTATTATTGTTTGATAGGACACCTCCCTACACACCATTATGTTAGGAAGTAATTTTGGAAGTGCGTGAGGAGGAATTGAGCATCTGAAAACCCTGACATAGGAGAAACTTTCCTTGATAAACCAATCGGAAATGGCATTGAGGTTTACTATGATTGATTCTAAAATATGAGGAGGTGCATAGCCATACAACATCTAATGCATAGGTAACACTACGAAATGACAAATTTTGTAAAATGAATCTTTAACATTTTCCTCCCATAGGTTAGCGTGATACTCATGAATGGGTCCAGTGCAGGCTGGGTTTCAGCTCTAGTTCATCAAGCGGAATGGAGTCGCGAAGTAGATAGCATCCATAACATATGTAGACATGTAAAAATATACAGGATGACCTTTGGATTTTTCCGTTTGGTACTCTGCAATCTCCTTAGCTAGATTGTCTAATAAAATCTTGCTCCAATTGAAACTGTAACCCTCAGCTACTTCATGTAAAAGCGACACCGATGCTACAGGGAAATGGGTAGGGATTTTCTTCCCGAAAAGTCTACAATATAGAATCAGAGCTACAAAATTCATGTACTCATTTAATGGAGCCATGGCATAATTTCCATGGGTATCAGCCCTAAATTTTGTCGGAATTCCCCGCCAGTCTTTGATTATACTAGGATATGTTTGATCTGACTTTGTGCATTCTTTTATTTGAAATTCACTTGCGAATTATGCATTATAAATGTATTTAGGATTTGGAGACAGTTTATACATTACTTGGATATGCTCTGGTCTAAACGAGCCGACGACGACCCCTTGGCTATTTAAAATACTCCTCGTCTGCACGTCGGTTTTCTCTAAAGCCCAACTGATCATATCATTATATGGCATGAGTCATGGGCATGTGGCTATCTTGTGAAGCTCAAACTCTGCTATGTCCCGGAGTTTGTTCTTAGAATCATCGGGGAAATTCTTAATTTCATAGTCTAACATTTCAAAAATTTGCCTCCGGGATTTGATCGAATCAATAGCATGCAGCGTAGTATCAGATATAAGATCTCCCTCCAGATTTGACCTTTCACCTACTTCTTCACTTTTATTAGGTGCCTTTCTGGGTGCCATGATGTTTGTGCTAGGACGAAAGTCTATTGCAGAGAAAAAATGCGTAATTTTTGTTGAATTCAACTCGCTCTGGAGTCTGAAAAATAAGAGTGAAATTCGAAATACCAAACCTTTATCAATATTTAACTCATCTTACAAAGAGCGTATCGATACAGGCAATGAAAATTTAATGTTTTAATGGGGAAGATATGCTTGGAGATATGCAATTGTGTAAAAAATATCTCCATTTATCCGTTATAGATACTGTCGTATATCGGTGATTCAAAACAGGAGCTTCGAAAGGAATGCTTCAACAACTCTCGAATAACGAAACGTGAAAAGTCGTTTAAACATCATTAATCCTGTTTAAAATTAAGTTAATTAAGTTTAGGCTTTTAATACTTCCACGATTTTGCATTTCGTATTTTCAAGTATCGTATCCCCAAGAAGTATGACATAAACAAACCCTGAATCGTGAAATCACGATGGGATTAATTAAGGTGCTAAACACTTTTATTAATCTTTTAATTAATCGAGATCAGTGATAAGTTTTTACCTTGCGGAAAATCAAGAATCGAGGGTTCGAAGGTCAAGATTTTGATATCATTTTGATACAAGGAATCTCGAACCGTGACTAATTAAATATTTGTTAATTATTTTTAAGAATTTAATTAATCACTATTAAAATATACTTTGTGAAAAAGCACGTCGGGATTTTATAACGCTTTTTAAGTTGTGATGGTCGAAAAGGAGCAATTGAAAAGATTAGGAAGCTATTAATGGTTTTTATTTTTTAATTATTTCTTTCATGTTAAATCCTTTTTGGGACTTCGGTACTGGGACTCTGGAGTTGTTAATTGACAATCATACTTCGTGGATAGCCGAACCCCAAAACTCAAAAATTTTGAAAGACTTTTGACTCCTTTTTAGAACTAGAGGTGACTCCATAACTAGAAAATAATGGAGTTTTAGGTTTAGAGAGGAAAAATTTAAACTTTGTTTCAACAGAACCCATGTACAGGAGCACTGGAATTAATAGAAGAATGCTTTGATTCCATTTCATGGTGTTGTCTTGATTATTTTTTACATCTGTTCAAATGGTATGTTCACAGTTTGCTTATATTCTCTGTTACGTATTCTGTTTCAATGCTATGTGTGTGCACACTCTTGATTTCATGTTGAATGTATGAAGTCTGTGACAGGAGAAGTATGAGTTTCAATTGTTTCTCTTCTTGAGAAATCCTGCAAGGAGTGCCGTGAGAGTCCACAAGGAGTGCATTGACGAAGTTCTGATTTTTATCTCAGAAAAGATCAAGAGGGATACCGTTGTTCTTATATCGGTGGAAGCACAGAATAGATTCGTGCAAGGGGTTCGTAGGCGAGTGGAAGTCCTAGACTTATCCAACCAAGGAGAAAGGTTGAAGAACTAATGTTGCAAGGAGTGCACAGAGTTGAAGGGTGAAATAAACAAAGGTTATTACGAATGTCGCAAAGAGTGTGTGCAAGGATCCTTTTGAAACCTTGAACCTGGAGTAGAGGTCAAGTTCAGAAGGGATATAACCTTTTAAGTGTTCGAAGGAAGAACGAGGTCTAAAGTCACCTCGCAGAAGCATAGTTCAGAAGAAGACTCCAAGGAAATTGGGTAGAAGTATTTGGAAAGATTGAACGGACGGTCAAAATTCTCAGAGGGAGAATCAAAAAGTTTCATGGGCCATTGGATCTTACAGATCAGTGGAGAGCTTAAGGTTGAGAGTCTTTCAGTGTTCATAAGATTAGGAGGATTAGTGTTCTTTGGATCTAGATCAACGAGAGTCATTGATCTCGTGCTCGAGTTTCGACGTTTCGGAGTTCGGGCTATGGAAATAGTTTATGACTCGGAGTCGAGAGTTGTGAACTCTCGATTCATGAAGTCCCAATAGAAGCAGGACCATCAAATCAGGGGAAACTTTGAGCCTTCGATTTTTTGCGAGGAACCATTGTAATTTCAGCTATCAGGTGAAGGGCTTGTTGTAATTAAATTCGTTGAGACACAAAATTCCAAAGTGTCGAATTGTTTGGGCCCCAGGTTTTAGATAGAGGTCACATCAAGTAAAGTCAAGGGAGGAGTCAAAGGACCTATTAGCCTTTCAAGGTTTCGGGGATTGACGAGTCAGAGGGATTCACATCAGGGATCGCAAAGTTGCAAAAATTGATATACCATTCGGGTGGAGAGTGTGGTCACATCAGCTGGTCATGTGGATGAGAGTTGGCACTTAGTGTTTGTTCGCACAGGCCCGAATCCTAAGAAGGAACTGTGTATAGACACTTGTGTGTTGAGGATTCCTGTGGGGAATCAAAGAGTCAATCAAACTCAAATGGGGGAATTAAGAACAATCCTTAGAATGGAGGTCGTGCAGAACCTACTGAGGTAGGGGGCCTGTGTCACGTGGTATCAGAGCCTAGAATTTGAATTATGCGTGGAATATATTTGAATCAATGCCGCCCATAAGACATCAAGATAGACCAATGCCTGATCCAGCTATGGAAAGGGAAATGAGAGAACTTCATGCCTAATTAGATGTTATGGAGACAGCGCAGAGAAAGACAGTTGATGTTGGAGATGTTAGTGAGGCTGAAAGAGAAAATGAGGTCAGAGCTGAAGAATAAATTGTAGTCGAAGATGCTACAAAAGAACGTATATTCAGATTTGTTGCGACAGTAGGTGCTAGATAAAAAATGGATATTCTAATGTATGAAGGAAATTTAGATGTTGAGGAGCTGCTAGATTGGTCTAGATCTCTAGACAAATACTTCGACTATGAGGATGTCGAGGAACATAAGAAAGTTAAACATGTTGTCACTAGACTTAAGGGACATGCAACACTGTGGTGGGATGAATTGCAGGCTGACAGGCATTGCAAAGGCAAGCAAAGAATCAAAATCTGGGATAGAATGGTTGCAAATATGAAAGCCAATTTTATACCTAGGGACTACCAAATTAATATGTTTCGAAGAATGCAAAATTTGAGACAGAAAGGGATGACAATGAAAGAATACGTTGAAGAGTTCTACAGGATAAACATTAGAGATGGTTATCGTGAAAATGATGATGAAAAGGTTGTCGGATACATAAATGGTCTGAGATATGACATTCAATATGAGATGAGCATGATGACAATTAGAAATGTGGAAGATTCTTATCATATTTCTCTGAAATCTGAAGAGAAATTGGCCCAAAAACAAATTCAAAGAGGTCGGGGTAGAAGTCAGAGCAGAGGCAAAGAAATTTCCCAGGACTAAGTACATAAACCCAAGGATGAAGAGAAGAGACCTCATACTCACCCAAAAAGAGGAGGAAGTTCATAGGGAAGACAATCTGTCGACATAAATACTTTTTCGCGAGCTAGAGGAAGAGGAAGGGGCGGAGGTGGTGAGATAAAGTGTTTTGTCTGTGGAAAAATCAGACACAAATCTTACAAATGTCTTGACCGAAAAAGAGATGGAGGAGGTGAAGCTCACATTTCTGAAGTGCAAAGGTGACATGTTGAGGAAGAAGATGCAGAAGGTGGAAGATCCTTAATGATGAGGAAAATTCTCTTGAAGCTAGAGAAAGAGGTGGAAAATCTAGTCTAGAGAAACAATTTGTTTAGAACTGCTTGCAAGACCAAGGATAGGGTATGCAAGGTGATAGTGGATAGTGGAAGCACAGATAATCTAGTATCCATAGAAATGGTGGAAAAGTTGGAATTGAAGACAGTTTCACATCTAAGCCCATATAGAGTCTCATGGTTGCAAAAAGGACACCGGGTAACTGTCTTTAAACAATGTTTAGTTGAATTTAAGATAGGGGGATACAAAGATGAAATTTTATGTGATGTTATTCCCATGGATGTCTGTCATCTTTTGTTGGGGATACCACGGCAATATGATAGAAATGTTTTTCATGATGGGAGAAAGAACACATACACCTTGGATAAGAATGGTAGAACGCATATGTTGATGCCAATTGGAGATAAAAAGGTCAAGGAAGAAGCCACCAATACTATAGTTCTCATGAGTGGGAAGGATATTCTTGATGAAGTCAAGAAAGAAGAAGACATGTAGTTTGTTGTAGTGAGAAAACCCCGAGTCATTCTGACAAGTACTAGGATAGACGATCTACCAGAGGAAATTCAGGAACTACTGGAGAATTTCGTTGATATTGTGGTGGATGATTTACCTTGTTCGTTGCCACCATCGGGAGTATAATTCATCACATTTACCTTATAACAGGGGCAAGTTTACCAAACAAAGAAGCGTATAGATTGACACCGCAGGAGAATAAGGAGGTTAAGAAGCAAGTCCAAGATTTGATGGACAAAGGGTTGGTTAGAGAGAGATTGATTCCATATGTTGTTCCAACAGTGCTAATTCCAAAAAAAGATGGTGGCTAGAGAATGTGTACAGACTCAAGGGCTATAAATAAAATCACCATCGGGTATATATTTCCTTTACCAAGGATGGATGACTTGATGGATTGCTTGAGTGGAGCAAAGGTTTTTTCAAAAATTGATTTGAAAAGAGGATATCATCAGATTAGAATGAGAGAAGGTGATGAATGGAAGACATCATTCAAAATGAATGAAATATTGTATGAATGGCTTGTCATGCCATTTGGTTTGAGGAATGAACCAAGTAATTTTATGAGATTAATGAATGAAGTCTTGAAGGATTTAATTGGAAAGTTTGTAATTGTGTATCTTGATGATATACTGATCTTCAGTAAGACTGAGGAAGAACATCTGAGACACTTAACTCTAGTGATGAGGAGATTGCAACAAGAGAAATCACTGATAAATTTAAAGAAGTCATCTTTCATGAAGAAAGAACTCATTTATTTGGGGTTAGTGATATCTTCGAATGAGTTGAAGATGGATCCAGAGAAGGTAAAAGCAATCAAAGATTGGTCATCACCAAAGAACACCTTTGAAGTCAGAAGCTTCCATGCCAAATCCATGGACTAGCTAGTTTTTACAAGAAGTTCATCATAAATTTTAGTGGGATATTTGCACCAATGATGGACATAGTCAAGAAAAGACATAAATCTTTTCATTGGATAGAGGAAGCAGAGAAAAGTTTCAATTTGTTGAAGGCGAAGATAATTGGACAACCAGTTCTGGTTTTGCCAGATTTCAGTAAAACATTTCAAGTCAGGTGTTACGCAAGTGGATTTGTGATTGGAGCAGTCTTGAGTCAAGATAATAGACCGAATGCATACTTCAGTGATAAGTTGAACGATGCCAAAGTGAAATATTCCACGTATGATAAATAATGTTATGCAATCATACATGCATTAAAGAAATGGAGGAACTACTTGGTTCTGAAAGAGTTTGTCTTTTTTAGAGACAACCATGCTTTACAATTGATAACTCGACAAGAGAAACTTAACCAGAAACATGTGAAATGGGTTGAATATATGTAGAATTTCACTTTTGTTATAAAGCACATTTCTAGAACTGCTACCAAGGTTGTTGATGCATTGAGCAGAAAATGTTTGATTCTGCAGGAGTTTCATGTGAAGACCTTAGGTTTTGATAGCCTTAAGGATATGTACAGAGATGATCCAGATTTTAAAAATGCTTATGAATCGTGTGAGAATCTAGTTTTCATAGATAAAAGCCAATGGATCAAGTATTTGATTTAGGATGGATTGTTATTCAAGGGAAATTAGTTGTGTATTCTGAAGAGTTCCATGAGAGAGAATCTTCTGAAATAAAAACATAGTGGGGGATTGGTTGGACATTTCGGCCATGAAAAAACATTTGCGCAACTGAACAACTTATACTATTGGCTAGGGATGAGAACAAATGTCAAGAAATTTTTGAACAAATGCAGAATTTGCCAACACATAAAAGGGAAAAGACAAAATACAAGATTGTATCAACCATTGCTAGTACCAGAGAGGTCGTGGGATGCGGTGAGCATGGATTTTCTATTAGGATTTCCAAGGACACAGAGAGGTTGTGATTCCATATTTGTGGTAGTCGATAGAGTTTCTAAAATGGCACATTTTATTCCATGTCAGAAAACCAGTGATGCAACACACATTGCAAATTTGTTTTTCAAAAAAGTTGTTAGACTTCATGGATTACCCAAGAGTATTGCTTCAGACAGAGATACCAAATTTGTTGGTCACTTCTGGAGGACATTATGGAAGAAGATGGGAACAGACCTATCTTTTAGCTCAACATATCACCCTCAAACGGATGGACAGACCAAGGTAGTGAACCGAAGTCTGGGAGATTTATTGAGGAGTTTAGTAACTGAACATCACAGTCAGTGGGATCAAATTATGCCACAAGTGAAATTTGCATATAACGATTCACCTAATCGGAGCACAGGACAAAGCCCATTTCAGGTTATGTATGGAATGCAGTTGAGAGGAGTATCTGAATTGAGGTACTTGGAGTAGAGTGAATTCAGAAGTGATAGAGCAGAGGAGTTTGCAGCAAAAATACAAGAGCTTCATAGCAAGATTAAGGAGCGATTGAAAAATTCCAACCAAGAATACAGGCATAGAGAATATCAACACAACAGAGAACTTAAGTTTGAAGTAGGTGATTTAGTCCTGGCACATCTCAGAAAATAAATATTCCCAAGGGGAACATATAATAAGATGAAGATAAAGAAGATAGGGCCATGTAATATTTTGCGAAAATTTGAGGCCAATGCTTATGAAATAGAATTACTAGATGGGGTAGGAATATCACCCATATTCAATGTAGCATATTTGTATCTTTACAGAGAAGGTGAAGCAGGAACAGAGGAGAACCAACAAGAAATTCAATGGGTCAAACAGATGCCTGTAGTTGAAAAACCATAGATGGAAAAGGTCATTGACCAGAGAGTCAACAAAAAGACCTGAAGAAAGACATATTTTGAGTATTTGATAAAATGGAAAGGACACCTGATTGAGGATGCCAGTTGGGAAAGTGAAGCAAATATCTAGAAACATGGACAGACGGTGCAGGATCTCATGAACAGGAGTTCATGAATTTTCCAACCAAGGGAGTATGATGTAGGAGCATTGTAAGCAAGCCAGCGAATCAAGCACACAAGCGGAAGACAACTCGATATGCACTGGTGCACATTTTGAATTTGAATGAAGGAGAATTACTGTAATAGTTAGGAGGACGTATTTGCATTTATGTTTTGAAGATTGTAAACAGATCTTGAGCATTTCTCTCATCTGTCGGTTTTAGAGGCATTTAATTGTATTGAATGTAAAGTAGTTATAGCTTTTAATTTAGATTAGATAGCTAGAGTTGTAAGAGGGAAAAATCTATAAAGACACCCTCATATGTATTGTTGAATAATAATTCTCATTGTAAGTTGTAGAGTTGTAGAGAAAGAGAGCATAGAAGAACAAAGATTTTAGGATTGTATAAGCAGATAGATTTCTCTATTGAACCCATGTACAAGAGCACTGGAATTAATAGAAGAATGCTTTGATTCCATTTCATGGTGTTTTCTTGATTACTATTTACATCTGTTCAAATGGCATGTTCACAGCTTGCTTATATTCTCTGTTACACATTTTGTTTCAATGCTATGTGTGTGCACACTCTTGATTTCATGTTGAATGTATGAATTTTGTGAGAGGAGAAGTATGAGTTTCAATTGTTTCTCTTCTTGAGAAATCTTGCAAGGAGTGCAGTGAGAGTCCGCAAGGAGTCTGCTGACGAAGTTCTGAGTTTTATCTTAGAAAATATCAGGAGGGATATCGTTGTTTTATACTGGTGGAAGCATAGAACATAGTCGTGCAAGGGGTGCACAGGCGAGTGGAAGTCCTAGACTTATCCAACCAAGGAGAAAGGTTGAAGAACTGTTGTTGGAAGGAGTGCACAAAGTTGAAGGGTGAAATAACCAGAGGTTATTATGAATGCCACAAAGAGTGCATGCAAGGATCCTTTTGAAACCTTGAACCCAGAGTAGAGGTCAAGTTCAGAAGGGATATAACCTTTGAATTTTTAGAAGGAAGAACGAGGTCCAAAGTCACCTCGCAGAAGAAAAGTTCATAAGAAGACGCCAAGGAAAATGGGCAGAAGTCTTTGGAAAGATTGAATGGACAGTCGAAATTCTCAGAGGGAGAATCACAAAGTTCTATGGGTCGTTGGATCTTACAGATCAATGGAGAGATTAAGGTTGAGAGTATTTCGGCATTCGTAAGCTCAAGAGGAGTAGTTTCCGTTGGATCTGAATCAATG
Source organism: Picea sitchensis (assembly GCA_010110895.2). NCBI lineage: Eukaryota > Viridiplantae > Streptophyta > Pinopsida > Pinales > Pinaceae > Picea > Picea sitchensis. The sequence goes on along the minus strand of SNQJ01S0000501.1, from coordinate 40,775 downwards.
AGAGTTGGTGATCTTGTGCTCGAGTTTCGTCGTTTCAGAGTTCACGGTGTGGAAGAATTTTATGACTCGAAGTCGAGAGTTTTGGAATCCTGATTCACAAAGTCCCAATAGAAGAAGGACCATTAGATCATGGGAATCTTTGAGCCATCAATTTGTGGCGAGGAACCATCATGATTTTGACTATCGGGCGAAGGGCTTGTTGTATTTAAATTTGCCAAGACACGAAATTTCAAAGTGCCAAATTGTTTGGGCCCCAGGTTTTAGACAGAGGTCACATCAAGTAAAGTCAAGGGAGGAGTCAAATGACCCATTATCCTTTTGGGGTTTCGGGGATTGACGAGTTAGAGGGACTCACATCAGGGATCGCAATGTCGTGAAACCCAATATACCATTTGGGTGGAGAGTATGGTCATGTCAACTAGTCACGTGGATGAGAGTTGGTGCTTAGTGCTTGTTTGCATAGGCGCAGCTCCTAAGAAGGGCCTATGGATAGACACTTGTGTGTTGAGGATTCCTGCAGGGAATCAAAGATTCAATCAGACTCAAAGGGGGGAATTAAGAACGATCCTTATATCTAGACGTTGTGCAGAACCTACTGAGGTAGGGGGCCTACGTCAGTCTGCAAGGGATATTCCCAAGTATAAGGTATTGATTTTGAAGAAACCTTCGCTCATGTAGCAAGACTTGAGGCCATCAGAATGTTCTTAGCATTTGCATGCTTCAAAGATTTAAAAATATATCAGACTAATTTCAAATCAGCATTCCTTAATGGAACACTAGAAGAAGAAGTCTACGTTGAGAAACCAAAAGGATTCATTTTATCAGAAAATTGGGACTATGTGTGCAAACTGAAAAAGGCCTTGTATGGTCTTAAACAAGCCCCCAGAGCATGGTTCTCTAGGCTTGATCAGTATCTACAAAAACATGGATACAAGAGAGGGACTATTGACAACAACCTATATATCAAAATTGAGGATCAAAACATGATTGTTGTGATAGTATATGTATATGAAATTATATTTGGGAGTAATCTCACTACACTAAGAATAAAATTTGCAACTAAAATGCAATAAGAGTTTGAAATGTCTATGTTGGGAGAACTTTGATTTTTCTTAGGTTTACAAGTAAATAAAAAAAAAATGGAATACTTGTTTCACAAACCAAATATATCAAAGACATGCTAAAGAAATTTCAAATGGAAGACAGTAAACCCATGAGTACTCCCATGGTCACTGGATGTAAACTAAGTCTAGAAGATGACTCACCAAAAGTGGATCAAACAATGTATAGATCAATCATTGGAAGTTTACTCTACTCAACAACAACGAGACCTGACATCATACAAGTTGTAGGATTTGTGGGGAGATTTTAATCTTCACCTAGTGAAACTCACTTAAAATTAGTAAAATGAATATTCAGATACCTTCAAGGCACCCTAGAATATGGATTATGGTATCCAAAAGATAAAAATTTCAACCTAACTGCATATACTGATGTTGATTGGGAAGGTAGCATAGATGATAGAAAAAGCACCAGTGGAGGAGCATTTTTCTTGGGAAAAATTATAGTGGCATGGTCAAGAAAGAAACAAACATCCATATATCTTTCTACAACAGAGGCAGAATACATTGTTGTTGCATCCTGTTGCACACAAGTCCTTTGGATGAAACAAACTTTAGAAGAACTACAAATAAAATATAACAATCCTATTACTATTAACTGTGACAACACTAGTACCATAAGCATCTCTAAAAATCCAGTAATGCATTCTAAAACTAAACACATACTGATCAAATAACATTTTTTAAGAGATCAGGTTACCCAAAAGGTGGTCAAAATAATGCATGTAGACGCCAAAGAATATATTGCAGACATTTTCACAAAACCTCTGCCCAAGAGTACTTTTGAAAATCTCCGACAGAAATTAGGAGTAATTCAAAAACCTAATTAAAAATCGAATGGTCAGGGGAGCATTACCCTAGGGGGAGCAACCATTTTCCATTGATGTCAACCTCAGGCACTGACCACTTCGATGAAATGAAGTTGAGAACATGTAAAATTACCTGAAGTTCAAAGTTACGAAGCCATGAGGTTAAGACACGTAGTACTCATATTGAGAGCCCACATCATCAACAGTGATGTCAGCAAGTTATGTCACTCTAGGTGTTTTACTTTGGGAGTTTCACCACCAGAAAATGATCTAAGTCCCGAAGTCCTAAAGGCCGAAGTCCCAAAGTGGACATGAGTCATCCGATCTAAGGAACACTTTGAGAGTATTCTCATACATTGGAGATTATGGACACACGTCCTTTCATCGGTGTATTTGTAAAAAAGGTTGCAAGTCATGTAATATAAAGTTTTGAAGTGCCGATAGTCATCCAACTCATTGGGAGATTTGTAAAGAGGCTGGAAGTCGCAAAGGACGACGTCTCGAAGTGCTGACAATCATTCATATCATCGGGAGATTAAAACGTGACCATTAATTCTAATAAGTGATCAAGCACTCACTTGGCCTAGCACTTGGTCACTGCCTGTAGTCATATGGAATAAGAGAAATAAAGGCAAAATATAATACATCACTTAAATAGATAAGCATGTTTTTTTGCATTGTCGGTCATATGAAAATGTTTTGAAGGAAGCACCTCAATAGAACTCTATTTATGTAATATTTGCAAAAATGTGGAATCGAGTTAAAAGGAAATCAATCCATCCATGTGATCGATTTACGAAAATTACTCTCACTAAGTTAAAAGACTTAACATTAATGATTGAGTAATAATAGTGATTATTGTTAATGTTAAAATGAAGAGGTGCGATGATCCAAACAAAGGGACACAATGTTTCATAGCTCACACCAGTTGGAAGAATATATAAATGAGAAAGAGTAGTGAGAATAAAGTGTCTCTATAGTCCAGATAAGAAGATAAAAAATAGAAGCAAATTCCATGAAAAAGAACTGTTGGTTCTTATGCAGTGAGGGTGGAAGGGAGGAGCATGGAAGGATTCATATCCTTACCAAGAAAATTGTAAAACATAATGGATTTGGAGCTTCCTAGGGTTGGTGCCCTAAATACAAGAGAGTTGGTGCTTCCTAGGGTGGGTGCCCTAAATACAAGGGAGTTGGTGATTCCTAGGGTTGGTTCCCTAAATATAAGGGATTTGGTGCTTCCTAGGGTTGGTTCCCTAAAGACAAGGGATTTGGTTCTTCCTAGGGTTGGTGCCCTGAAGAAGGGGATTTGTGTCTCCTAGAGTTGGTGATCTAAAAAGGATTGGTGTCCTTCACTATTCTTTATAAACCTTGTAATTGATGTTAAATATATTTATATAATTGATTTTGCATACAATCCATTGTTGATTCATTGTGATAATCAATAAAATATAAAAAGTAANGAAAAAGAACTGTTGGTTCTTATGCAGTGAGGGTGGAAGGGAGGAGCATGGAAGGATTCATATCCTTACCAAGAAAATTGTAAAACATAATGGATTTGGAGCTTCCTAGGGTTGGTGCCCTAAATACAAGAGAGTTGGTGCTTCCTAGGGTGGGTGCCCTAAATACAAGGGAGTTGGTGATTCCTAGGGTTGGTTCCCTAAATATAAGGGATTTGGTGCTTCCTAGGGTTGGTTCCCTAAAGACAAGGGATTTGGTTCTTCCTAGGGTTGGTGCCCTGAAGAAGGGGATTTGTGTCTCCTAGAGTTGGTGATCTAAAAAGGATTGGTGTCCTTCACTATTCTTTATAAACCTTGTAATTGATGTTAAATATATTTATATAATTGATTTTGCATACAATCCATTGTTGATTCATTGTGATAATCAATAAAATATAAAAAGTAATTGTTAATTGTTAAAAAGAGTAATACTTATTCACCCCCCCTCACAGTATTCCAACATCTACTTTCTTTCCACATGTTGTGTGTGCTCCAAAATTAGGTATTTCTCTCTAAAAATAGGTTTTTCCCAAAACAGGTCTTTCTCCCAAAAATGGGCATGCACCCAAAATAGAATTCTTTCTCAAAATATTCCTACGCCTAATAGGCCCCCAACATTGACATGTGGCTTGTCCCAAGCCACTCAGGTGGTGTGTGCTCCCTTTATATCCTTTTCCAAACTATGGAACTTCTCTGCTAGTTCCTTTCCTTTTTGCTTCACATGCACAACTTTGTTTGTTAGCGCCTCAACTATTTGCGTTGTTATTTGTTCATGTAGTAATGTTTTTCTCACTGACTGTGTCTGTGCCATGCTTCTCTTCTCTTCCTCTAGCTGTGCAATCATCTATGTTGCTTGTTCCTGGAGGGGAACCAACTAGGATTGTCTTTCTTTCTTATTCGTCTGCGATGTCTTTAACTCTGTCTGCAGAGTCTTCATTTCACAGGTTCCCTTCAAGTGCTCAATAATTATCATGGTTTTATGTCATTGCTTTAACTCTTGTATGGAAGCACTGAGTTTCTCCTCTTGTTGGTCCAACTATTGGAACTTTTCATCCTCTTCCAAAATGGTCCAAATATACGCAGTTCTGTCGAACAATTATGTGAGTTCTCTTGCCTCCTTTTCCATCTCCACTATCTGGAGTGCGTATTTTTTTTCTCTTTGTTCTCAAACCTCAGGAGGATTCATAGGATTAAGTTTTTCTTTTAGATCGTCGATTTCCTACTTATATCCCTCAATCGTCTGTGAAATGATTTCTATATTTTATTCTGCACTCCTATCTAATGCTTGTGTGTAACCTAGTATGCGGTCGTATACTGCTATTAACCACTGCTTTATCTTTTCATCATGTTATTTCTCCTCCTCTTTCTCCAAGGTCAATTGGTCACGGGTGATTTGTAACATTTCTACGACTCCCATACCCACCTCCAAGTTAGTGGCATCTACATGGGCTATAGATTGTACTTCTTGAATTATAATATCCTAGATTCCATATAGTTCCTTGGTGGGTATCTGTGCCATTACTACCTCAAATTGGTAAATTCCCCCCATGGGTTTCTATGCGGTCTCTTGATCCATTCTAACCATTTGTCATGTGACTGTGAATCTGTCCCTGCCTTGCACTACTATTTAAACTGTCTCATCTCCTTCTTTTTGTGCCGGGGGTCACTGTGTCTTTTCATGCTATTGTGATGTGGCATATAGTACTACATGCACTAGTACATATTGTAAAAATTTTGACATTCTATTTGCGGTGTTATGGACAAAATTGGCCATACTGTCGAAAAATAGAGGAATTTTTTTTTTTTTTTTTCCATATTGCCCGATAACATCGCTATTGCCACGTTGACGTCTCTCTTGCCACATTGTTGTCTCTATTGCCACATTATCATCTCTCTTGCCATGTTTGCCACATAGTCATCTCTCTTTCCACGTTTTTGACATAGTCTTCTCTCTTTCCATGTTTGTGAAGATAGTTGTTGTAGTTGCGACGTTGTGGAAACTAGGTTTTCCCCCTTCAATGGTCACCTAGTATTTTGATCAAGTCAACTTTGATTTGGTCAATGATCGTAGGAATTTCAACGTTATAAAATCTATAAATATGTTGCATTTTATAGATGTTGCAACAAGTTTTCTATAATAACGACACTTCAAAAAGGGTTTGCGGGTCTTCTCAGCTAGACTACAACTGTTATCACATAAGGTTGTCAAGGGCCATAGGTGTTTGTCGATATACCCAAGTCTGTAATTTTTCCCTGTTTCTATCCTTTTCGAATAGACAAGTCTTAAGTTTGTCCTGTTTCGACGTGTAAAGTCATCTTCTATGTGCCCTTGTTCGTTTTTGTGCCGTCTCCCTCAATATCTTAACCAAAATAAATCGTGGCCCCAAGCCCCTCTGTTTTTCTCCAAGGATGAGCACTCTTCTCATTTTTTCAATCATTGGTGTCCCCATTTTCCCAGCCCACAACTATTCATCCAAGTATTTGTTGATATAGGCCACAACCACAAGCCCAAGGTGTAGCATTCAGAGTAGTCAATTTCAGGTTAGAAGAACAAGCAAAAGGAATTTTTAATCTTCCAATGAATGAGATCCATCAGGCGAATCGATCGATGGCTTGCATTCTTTCGGAAGGTCTGGACTCCTGAAACCCGAAATTAGTGTGGGTTGTCTGATCCAACAAGGACGTGTGGCACCGGATATGATAAATCATGGTTTCATGAATCAGGGGTTTTAGCATGGAGCATGACGCAAGTATGTGAACTGATAAATAGTGAAACACTAGAAAGTTGGGCCCAGGGTCATATCCCGAGGTCATATGGAAAGAGGGGCCATATAGAGGGGTAAGCGGCTAACCACTGGGGTTTTCAGGAAGCAATCGTGGTCGTCAAATTCAAAGCAAGTCCGACCATCAATCTGAATAGGGTCATTTCACAATTTTGGGCATCGGGAAATTTGGAATCAAGTGGAGTGGAGACTCCCAAAAGATGAAATCGTGAATCTCCTTTGAGGATAGACATCAGGTCACAGCCTAAGGTCATATGGAAAGTGGGTCCAGGAGAAAATTTTGGCACCCATCTCGTAGAGCTGCCCGAGGTGGAGTTCTGAGGAATAAATCATAGTCATTGGATGCAAAGCAGATCTAGTCGTCCATCTGAGTCAGGTGACTTTGTCAAAGAGGGTATCGGGAAGTCTGTGGTCTGGTGTTGTGAAGATCTATGAAAAGAGAAATCTCAATGTGCCTTTAGAGATAAGCATCGGTTCATGGCCCGAGGTCGCATGCAGGAAAAGGGCCAAGAAGCTAACACTAGAATATTTGGGAGAAAAATGGAAAGGGCGTAGATTTCACGAGTTTTGAATCAAAGGAATAAAAGCACCTGTGTTGGTCACAGAGTGAGATTATCATGGTTTCAAGGTGTCAGGTTGAATTGAAGAACCACTAGAAGTGCATGGAAGCTCCCTGAGCATTCAAGCCTCATCCTGATCCTGATGAAAGTATTTAATGAAGGAAGGGTGGTGGTTGAAACCTCGTCTCACCCCATAAATGGAGAGAATGAAAGAGCTAGCTGTGGAGGTAGACTGTCAGCCCAAAGTTCCTCTATCGATGGATTTCCTTGCAAGCCCATGTTTATTAGAGCTCGCATCTGACAGAAGAATGTCTGCACAGTTTGACAAAGAAGACAAAGACAGAAAGCTTTGAATGCAGGGGCTTTATCGTTCTCTTGGTAGTGGTGAATTGTTTTGAGTATAAATAAGTATTTTTGATATTTTGTTAAGGTCATCAACTGGTTGAGTAGAGATCCCTATTTTGTAATGTTTTGATACCACAACTATCCGCTGGTTATGTATGAGATTTTAGACTTTCATATTAATAGAAGTCAACCTCTTTTCATCTCTTTGTAAAAATTGTGCTAAAATACTCGGGCATGGAGGATCCAATCGAGGGTTGTTATGTTGTTTCAATGTAGGTTTTATTGCAACAGTATCGTGACCATTTTTAGTCATCTTCCTTGTGATCTTTTTCCCTCTTACACTGAATGGCTCGGGCATGGAGGATCCAGTTAAGTTGTTGTAGCTACATGGTGATGTAGGTTTTATCATTGTGTTGTTGTGACTGTGTCATTTGAACATATTTCAGTGTCTGAAACTTGAGCTTAAGAGTGATCTTGAGTCTGAGTTTTTCTTCTCCAAGCGGCTTGAAGGCCTGATGCCCATAACAGTCTTGTCCACTTTTCTTACTAAGTCTTCCCTCTTCTCACACTAAAAATCAATTCACTGATTGAAGTTAGTTGTGGCCCTCACTTCTCTATGCATTTCTTGTCCAGTTCTGTGTTGAACATCGTTCTTATATTTATTTTTGTCCATTGACCTCCACTCATATAAAACCAACATCCACCTAAACTGATGGGTACTGGGCTTACCTTCGATGCAAATGGAGGTGACTTCTAGTGATAACAACAACTATTAAAAGACATTATACTAGGGCTCTTCTTGTTTCATTTTAATTTTTTGATCAGACGAATTTTAAAGGAAACAACTATTAAAAGACATTGTAGTAGGGCTAGAGTACATGATGGGAAACGATGACTTGTGAATGGGGCCAACGTTGAAATTTTTTCAAAATTTTTCTGTATAAAATCATACATCCTTGAGTCTTGAAACCCTCCCATACCATCAAGGCATGTGTCTAGTCTAACCATGTCAAATTGTGATGCATACAGACACATATTGAAGAAATTTCAATGTTGTCCCCATTCACTGCTCACTATGCGGGGTCGGTGCATGACATTTTTGGTGGTTGAATTGGAAGTTCCATGAAATTTCAAGAGAGTTCCAACAAATATTCTACAGATGGAAACAACAAAATTTGATAATGAGACACCCATTATGAACGTTGTTGCAAACATGGATGATCTCAAAGATTATGTGGTCGAGACATCTTACATCCTTGAGTCTTGAAACCCTCCCTTATCGTCAAGGCATGTATCTAGTCTAACCATGTCAAATTTCGATGCATACAGGCACATATTGAAGAAATTTCAACGTTGTCCTCATTCACTAGTGCTCGCTATGGGGGGTCGGTGCATGACATTTGTGGTGGTTGAATTGGAAGTTCCATGACATTTCAAGAGAGATCCAACAAAGATTCTATGGATGGAAACAATGACATTTGACAAATATGAGATGCCACATTATGAACGTTGTTGAAAACATGGATGATATCAAAGATATGTGGCCAGGACATCAAACATCCTTGAGTCTTGAAACCCTCCCATACCGTCAAGGCATGTGTCTAGTCTAACCATGTCAAATTTTGATGCATATAGGCACATATTGAAGAAATTTCAACGTTGGCCCCATTCACTGCTCACTATGAAGGGTCGGTGCATGACATTTTTGGTGGTTGAATTGTAAGTTCCATAACATTTCAAGAGAGTTCCAACAAAGATTCTACGGATGGAAACAACAACATTTGACAAATATGAGATGCCCCATTATGAACTTTGTTGCAAACATGGATGATCTCAAATATTATGTGGTCGAGACATCAGGAATATTCCTTGAGTATTGAAACCCTCCCATACCATCAAGGCATGTGTCTAGTCTACCCATGTCGAATTTCGACGCATACATGCATAGTTTGAAGAAATTTCAACGTTGGCCCCATTCACTTCTCACTATGCGGGGTCGGTGGAAGAAATTTTACTATGCTCATTCACCTTCAAGGAAGGCCTCATTCACTATGCTCACTATGAGACATCCATTATTTTTAACGTTGATGCAAACATGGATGATCTCAAATATTATGCGGGGAAATCAAACATCCTTAATTATCGAAACCCTCCCATACCTTCAAGGCAACTATCTAGTTTAACCATGTCAAATTTTGATGCATATGAGCATAGATTGAAAACATTTCAATGTTGGCCCCATTCATTTCTCACTGTGTGGGATTGGTGGAAGAAATTTGTGATGGGTGTATTTGAATTTCCATGAAAAATTTCAAAATAGTTCCGATAACGATTCTATAGAAGGGAATGACGAATAATGACAATGAGAGGTGCAACATGATGACCATTGATGCAAATGTGGATGATCTCAAAGATTATGTGGGGAAATCATATATCCTTGAGTATTGAAACCCTCCCATATCATAAAGCCATGTGTCTATTCTAACCATGTCGAATTTTGACGCATACATGCATAGTTTGAAGAAATTTCAACGTTGTCCCCATTCACTGCTCACTATGTGGGGTCAGTGCAAGATGACATTTGTGGTGGGTGAATGACAAAAGTAATAAAAATGATGAGCTGATGACATTGTCATCTGAAGAATCTCTGAGTGAAGATGATGAGCTGATGAAATCGTTCTCACCAACATGTGTCCACTTATTCCCAATAACACATCTTTTATATCCTCCAACATTAAAGAAACCCCCACATCAAAAGGGAGTTTAAACATTTTCAATAAGTGTGAGTCATGCATGCATTCTCCTACCTCATGGAAATTCTCTTGTGATCATTCTCACCATTATTCACATAACCCCCACACTATATTCCCCTTAGTTACTCAATAATCCAAATTTAGAAATGACCAAAACTAATGAAACAATGACGAAATAGAAAACCTTGGAGGAGAGATAGATGGTTGTAGATAAGCATAGAGGCAAGGAAAATTAGAAAACCTTTAACCCCTTTCCCATGAAATAGTTTCTTATTAATTATTTAAGATCTAAGGCAATACTCCACTAGGTTTCCCATAAAGAAATCAATGGATTGGACTATTTCAGCCTACATGAGGGCACTGAAAAGGAAGGAGATGCTTGAGGGATTGTTGAGTAGAGAAAGGAAACATTTTCCCTTATGTTGTGTATGGCATGAAAGAGATATTTTCCTTTATACTCAAATATCACTCACAAACCCACTCTATATATCGTCTCATCTCGTCCTTGTTTCATTTTGATTTTTTGATCGATCGAATTATAAAGGAAACAACTATTAAAAGACATTGTACTAGGGCTAGAGTACATGATGGACAACAATGACTTGTGAATGGGGCCAACGTTGAATTTTTTTCAAAATGTTTCTGTATGACATCATACATCCTTTAGTCTTGAAACCCTCCCATACCGTCAAGGCATGTGTCTAGTCTAACCATGTCAAATTTCGATGCATACAGACACATATTGAATAAATTTCAACGATGGCCCCAGTCACTACTCACTATATAGGGTCGGTGCATGACACTTTTGGTGGTTGAATTGGAAGCTTTGAATAATGTGGTGAAATAATACATGTTTATTTCTATAGTGCCATGGACTAGATATAAGAATATGATGAGGACAACTCATTGGAAGGTTGCAAGAGAATTACATAGGACAAAGGGAAAGACCTTGTAGGAAAATGTTCCCCTGGGAAAGTAAAAGTAATTTTGTCTCAATCCTTAAGGTGATATGTATATGGTTATATCCACTAAACCTATATAAAAATGAAAAGTACCTTTTACTTGCTAAAGAATCTAGTACTTGATCAATGAAAGGTAACGGAAAGTGGTCATTTATTTTGGCCTTATTGATCTTTTTGTAATATAAACACACCCTCCATTTTACATTTTTATTGGGAACTGTAATCAATGGTGAAACCCATTCACTTTCATTTATTGGTTAGAGGAATCCTTAATCTAAAAGTTTTACTAATTCTACTTTGATTATATCTTTTAAGGTAGGGTTAATTATTCTTTAACAATGCTTAATCGATATAGATTCATCCTTGATGTATATGTGGTGTGTATAAATATTTTGATGAACACCTTACTTTTCTTTGCAATCGCAGGATAATATTGTTGTGTCATTTCTAAGAATAATTAGTGACTATAATTCTTGGACAACAATCAAATTAGTGTTTATTTTGAGAGTTTTAGAGGGGAATATTTCCAAGTAAATATTTCCAAGGAACCTCTTTCAAACAAATAGGAACCTTAGACTATCTCACTTCCCCTTGGCTAGTATATTATTCAATTTTCACAAAGCTTGGATACAAAATTTTCATGTAATTTTAAAATGAAAGTGTATTCATATGTATTTGTCATGGACATGACTATTTCAATTCTAAGGATAAGGTGTACTATTTCCTACAAATTTATTCTCCTTTGTATCCTACCCACATAGGTATTTTAGTATTAATGAGTGGCTTGGCAGGGGGTAGAGGAAAATTTTGTTTTGAGGTTGACCATTTGCAATGGTCATGTTTCCTTCAATACAATTGATATATGCATCAACTATATCCAACCAAGCTCTTCCTAAAATGAGGGAATACCCATTCATGTTGGATTTGGTTTAAAGTAGTACAAAATCTATTAGTTACTCACATGAATCAATGTGTTACATCCTCTAATACTCCTTCAATATTTATAGTTAATCTATATGCTAGTTATAGTATAGTAGGTGTGTGTATCAATAGTTACCTATGGTCTAGTATACGTAATATCCTTTTTCAAAGTTGATGGTTGGCCGTAGATCTATTAGATTATTCTAAATCAAATTTTTGTTGATGTAGACATATAAAACTGGACTTCTTGGATCTTAGTATTTAGGAACAATTATTTTTCCTAACATAAGATTTTCAAGTTACCCTATTACATTTACTATAGGAGAATATTTTCTTTTTCTTCCTATATTCTTAATGAATTCTTCTTTTATGAGCTTATTGTAGAAAATAATATTGTTAATATCTTGGAGGATAGGGATTTTGACACATAATTTTTTGAGTTCATCTAAGAGGTAATTATCTTAGATGGTGTAGGTCTTCTTAGCTTCTAGCCTTTTAGGACGATGTGGTTTTGGTTTAGGAATAGGTTGTTCTTGTGGAAAATATTCCTCCTTCTTAAAGCCCTTATCCTCTATGGGATATTAAAAAGGGGAGGGGTTTTTAGTACCTTCTAAGATATTAGAAGGATCTCCTGAAGATCCATATAGTAGGTTTGGTAGGTGGTCATATCATTATTGTATACTTGTTGGACCTAACTATTTTTTGGATTGGGTGTTGGATGGGTAAGAAACTAGGGTTGTTTTGGGATTTGTTTGTAACTTCTTGTTGAAGAATTCATTTATTGTGGTGGAGGTAGGAGAAATTCTTGTTTTTATTGGGTTTGGGGTCTCCACCCTTCTGGATATTTACTCCATTGGTAGTTTTACCTTCAAGGTTGAGATGCAAATGATTGAAAGAAATGTTGGAATTGTTAAGGATGGTTTTGGTACTACCATTGATTTTTCACTAGCTAGAAAGGTTGATTGGAATGATACCAAGGTTGAGTATGATTTTTTTCATTATATCTAGAAAACTATTGAGGATGGGAATAAGGCATACCTATTTGAAATGGTTGAGATATTCCTTGCCTCCTTTGGTTGATGAAGCATAGCGGCTCCATATTCTCTTAAGATATCTGGTAAGTAGCCTTAATACTTGGTAATATTGTTTTTTTTTATTTTGATGTTCCTCTTTATAAATTCCATAGATTTCTATAGTATTAAGAGGGCATTCATTCCTAGCATTTTGTTTGTGCATTTATGCCAAAATTTGTTATAAAGTAAGATAGGTTAGAAAGGAAGATAGGTGGTGTTTGATGAGTATAGGCACCTCCTCACTAAGAACCATAAGTATCGTACTACTGAAAAACATATTTTCAATGGGAAAGAAGAGAGAGGGTTTGTTGTTGCCTAAATTTCTTGAGAAGAAGAGAGAGGGGTGGGTTTGCGATGGGAAGGAATACTATTCCTGATACCATTGGATGGTTGAGAGAAGGGAAGGGGTTCAAATACATGATCACCCCACAATTAAAGGTAGGTTCAAACACTTTATCACACCACCTACTATCATTGCATCCTTTGGCACCCTTATTATTCCATTCCTCACTCTAAAATTCACTACTTCTATAAGCATTAAAGGTATCCCTTTGAAGAAAAATTGTAGAATCACAAGAAATGCTCTCATGAACACATTAGCAGAGTGACTCCAACAAAGCATTGCATGTTATAATTTTGTTGGCCATATTCAACATTATTTTACCACACTAGTGTTAGTACTAGCGAGTGGAGAACTGATTTTCATCAACACCAACTTCTTTATGTAAGAAATTTCAATTTTACATCTTTTAATTTGGTCTACAATGTTTTTCTCACCATGCCCATTTCTTTTGAACCCTTTTCGATCACCAAACTCATAACATCGACTTTAAATCAATCCAATGTATCTCTTCATCTCTTTAATGTTCCTCGCTTTAAAACTAAATAGTGTTGAGTCACATATGCTTCAAGGCAATGCATTATTTTAGAAACAATAATATTGAGTTAGGATACATGTCAGGATAAAAGTCTATTACGTACCTAGTTTATGTAATATCAATTGATACATTCATGTACTTTCTACACACATTTATATTGTAGTTTATTATCTCATGCAATATATATGGGGGCATAAACCATTGGCCCAAGTAAAGTGACTTTATCTAGTTAACTGTATTTATACTTGTGATTGTTAAGCCAAAGGAAAATAGGTGAGAGCATGCAATTGAATCTAGATTGCAATAACATTTTTATTAGCTTCTTGTGCAACTAAATATATTTGTGTGTTATGCATGTGATTAGTTTTTTACAAGTATTTAAATTAACATAGTGATTTATTTACCATTCTAGTTTAATAATGATTTCTTTATCACTCTAGTTTAACACACATATTTGGTTATTAGTTTATGGATATGTCATATATCTTGGTTTAATTTAATTAGAAAGTTTATGGTGGTGTTCTATGTCTTGACTTAATTGACTTAGCTAATTATGTCCTTTAACATGTGTTTTCCATGATACATCTTACACATTAAGGATATATACTACCCACAACAAGACAATGAAAAACATACATAGTGTGGACATGATTTATTTAGCACTTGAGAACATTGTCAAGAATACCGTTATGTTGCCATGATGGAGGTTTAGGGTAAAATTGGCTTTTATCCCATATTTTTAGTAATAAATAAAAAGGTGAAACATAGTTTCATAATTTCACATATAATCATTAAACATGGGTTGAGAGGAACTATTTAATCTTGTAAAAATGGGAGGGGAGTAAGAGTAGAGAAAATAGATGCTTCCCTTAAATTGTTGAAATGTTACACTATAAAAAAAAAAAAATTAATTCCCCTAAGTTGAAGATTGAAATCCAACTATATAAAAAGTTGGGAACATGAATTGTTTTTAACATGTAATCTTAAAAAACAACACGGTCAATGGAAATCCCTAAATAGATTAAAAACTGAGTAGTCTCGGTTCTTTTGCGTGTGATAGGGAGAGCAGTGTTTGAAATCCACAAAAAATGTCGCCTTTTCCATGGGAGAGAACGATTGTGTTAATTTAAAATCCCAAATTCAAAACACAAATAGATATATCATTCACACTAACGCCAGCAATGCAAACACTAGCAGAAGCAACCAAAGAAAACAAAGAAAAGGAGGAGTTGAGAAATATTTGAACCCCTCTACCCTCCTATGCCATGGAGCTTGCAACTATTCTTGCCAAGGCCGAAGGATACGATGTGGTCGGACTTCAAAAGCAGGTAGCTGGCTATCTGAAGGCTTTACTTGGGTTCATCAATGGAAAAAAAAACAAGAAGAATACCCCAGAAATCCATCACCTCGCAAAGAGGTATGTTCCCAACTTCTTGGTTCCTCTGTTGAAGGTTTGTTGTAACAATTTAACTAAATGGATTTCAGAGTCTATGATATTTCACAAAGTAGGGAAGATGAATTACTCAAAACCATTAAATTATCCCTTAATTGTCTTGAGTCCCTACGCCCGTGCCTTGTGGGGTCACCTTATGAGATTGAGACTCAATGATACTAGATGGTCCATCGTTTGATGGCCTAGAAGCGGTTCACCGAATCCTGGGAGGAATGTTGGAACACAATAGAAAAACGCAAATGAAATTTGTTCTCCACTTCCAAGGAGAAATACATGTACACCGTTCATTTGTACGAGGAGCAAACCCTAGTCTGGCAAGTATAATTTTGGGACTCGTCATGGATCTAATTATTTGTATTGACAAAAGAAGACCAAAGGATGCAAAGGTTTTGGAGAAGTTTTCGTTGCTCGTCGATCATCTCACGCCATGGCAGAGGTTTTCATCATTTTTCATGAATTATACTTCTTATCATTCTAAAAATACTTGGAGTGTTTTTCACTGTTTGAAAAATACTTGATATTATGTTTGGCATTAACTTCTTACTTATTTTATTGGTTGCAGGGTTTTAGACAACAACAGTGCCAAAAAACATAATAGCATGTTGTTTAAAGGATTGCAAAAATGCATCGAGTTCATGGCAAAAGAGCTCAGTAACTTCAACCCAAAGTTGATAAGGAATATTAGCGTTCTATCACTAAAAGAATGTGTTTGTTCTTCAGTGAAGGATCAATTTATAAATGTGCGTCTTCATACTATTCAACAAGTACTTGATTGTGTTATACTTGTTTTGAATATAGTTTGTGATCTTCTACAAATAGTACTTAATTAGAGTTTTGAAAATAGGATACTACAGGTAACTTGTCTAATTTGTCACCAGCTTGCCTATGGATGATCCCAACTCTTCTCCACAGTTGATAACATATATAAAGTTGCATTGATCATTATTTTCAAGGATGGGAAGGTATTGTTACATTTATTCTTTACTCAACAATTGTCGCACTGACATTTTTTTTTATCACACTTTTATCAGAAGTGTACTTGATTTTATAGAAGACATGTAAGGGGGAGATAATCTTTTCCTCAAATAACATCTAATTCCTCGTTCTCCATAAGGCCCAACATACAATTACTAGAAGTGATTCAAATTCCTATAATCTTTTGTTCTCCCACCAAGACTTAAGAATCTCCTCTAAGGATGAACCTCTCTAGCTACCATTCCCTTCAATAAGAGTGATGGATGCATCCCAAAATTTTAGAGAAAAGTGTCATCCCACAAGCATATGATACATTGTCTCATAAGAACATTTGCATATAGGACACAAATTGGGACCTTCGAAGGATCTTTGAAGGAAATTGTCCCAAGTAAGGACCTTGCTTGAGAAAGCCATCCATAAAAATAACATGTGTTTTAATGGATCCTTGATCTTCCAAACCTTCTTCCCCCACCATTACTTGATTTGATCTCAATCATTGGAGAACATAGTATTATGACTTGTGGGGTTGCTCAAGCTCTGTAGAATTCATGTTCATGTTCAAGAGTGTTCAACCTTTGAAGAAATGTGGCCACTGTCATTTCTAGCTCATGTATCCTTTGCCTTTTGACCTCTTTCCTGGAATTGTCTAACTTCCTCCTCCATTTTCTTTGTTCTCTACATAGTCATGGCCATTGTTTTTTCTATGGCAAAATATTTTTGCCTTTATTGATTTAGGCTCTCAGTTCTGTTTAGGAGAGAAATTTTTTTTTCCAAGTTGCTAATTTTTCTTGTGCATTCTCCAAATTGGGATTGTATATATTCAAGAATCTCCTCATACCGCTTCAAGGTACCTTTTATCTCATTCCATTTCAGTTCCATAGTGTTGAAAATTCCTCGATTAACAGAGTTATGATCACAAATCTTTAATTGAAGGATGCACATGGGAATAGAATCAGGGATATCCCCACAAGAGTAGGGGGAGGTCCAATGGGAGACTGGGAATAGAATGAAAATATAGGTCTTGAGGATTGAAAAGCTCAAATTCTTGGAACAAATAAAATGACGAGAGGAAGAGGGATTGAGAGATAAAATCGGGAGGACCCTAGGGGAACCCCAAGAAATCCAATTGAAATCTATAGGCTTTGAAATTTGATAGTTTCAGGATTCAAAAAACCTTGGTATAAAAACCAAACAATGACTGATTTGTATAGGAAAATCCTCTCGATGATTGTAAAAACATTCTAAAAGAGACCACTCACAATGGATTTTCAGGAAATTCTTGTTTAAAATGAAAGCAATGAAAATGAGCAACTCATGAAGAACTCGAGGGTACCTAGTAATTGAAGGAAAAGTACCAAGAGGAGAAATCTAGAATATGAGGGTATCTTCAACAATGGCTATATGAGGACCATGGCCGAGCTGCCAAGCTCTGAGCGTTGAACCAACAAAATTTCCCATAATCATCTTCGTTAATAACCAGACTACACATGCACGTTGGCAATGAGTGAAGTTACTCAATATTAAAGGAGTGGGTGTCGACAAGACTTTGAAACCCCTCGAATTGTCCTTTCCATTTGCATGAATCATGTCAACAATTAAGGAACACAATGGGTCCTTAATTTTCCCTTAATTAACATTTTCCTTTTACTTAGATGAGATCCAATCTTTGCATTCTTGTTTTCCTCCTTGTTGTGGTCTCGCTTGATATGCAAGAGGTTTGATTTATTTAGGTATTTGAGAGTGTTTAGGATGTAAAACATAATTCCCTTGTATCTATTTCCTCCTATTATATTCTTGTGTATTATAGCTCTTATAGAAAGCATTGAGTCTTCGCATATTATGAGATTGTTAAATTGGTGGGAAAAAGCTAGTTTGATACAAACGTAGAGTGCAAATGCCTCTGCTTCATTATTTGTTAGAGTTCCAATACCCTATACATACTTGGTTACAATTTGTCTTCTAGTCTTGTAGATAATCCTCCTCGTGCTTGTCGCCCCTTTGCCTAATAATTTTATTACAACAAGGGCTTGCTAGGAAATAATTCACTGTGTGTTGGGTTTGAAATTTAACAGGAAGATCCTTGGAAAATCGAAGGATATTCTTGATTTCCCACCTCCATTCCCCCTTAGGCTTTGCTAGATCGGTTCATCTAACTAAATCCATATTCTCCTTCTCATTCTTCCAAGTACATAAAATATTGAATATTTGTCTCTTGATTTTATGCATAATTTCTTTAGGGATGTATGCAAAACACTACCAATTTAGGGATAACCTCAAAAATTACCTTCACTACTGTCAATTTCCCCCCTAGAGAAAGTGATATGATATATAGAGATGTAACCCTACTCTCAATATTTCTATAAAGTTAGATTCAATCCCTAAATCCATATTCATTAGGATTTAAATTACAACCTAGATATTTAAGCCCTATTTGAAAATCTCCTTGTAAGGGGAATAATAATTTTATAGCTCAATACTATCGTTCCATTGCTCTATGAAACATTATATATGATTTTTGATCATTCAAATCCATCCCAATGGCCTTATAATACAACTCCAAGGAATGAATAATTGCTATGCATCCCTCAAATATTCGTGATCGAAAAGTAAGGCAACATCTACAAACAATAGGTGTGTTAGAGATGTATGGTTAATGAGTTTGATACCTTTCAATCTACCATTACCTCTTTCATGAAAAATGAATTTGCTTAACCTTCCACTATAAGAAGAAAAAGTAGAGGTGAGAGTGGGAAGCCCTGCCTTAGACCTCTCTATGGTTAGAAGAAAGATGAAGAAAAACCATTAATCAACAAGGAGAAAGAAACAAATGAATAACATCAATCCATCTAGTCAACAAATTCACATGAGAAGCTAACATGTAACATCATCAACCTTAGGTAATACTAGTTGACCTTTTTCTTCCAAGAAAATAATATATGTATTTGATATGGCAAGAATGAAATCAAAATATACATTGATCTGCCTAAGGAGGCCTAAATGGCATGTATTTTTGATAAAAAAATTCAACATTGACAACTTGTTCAATAGTCTTATGGCTACTTATATACTGTCATCCTAGGCTCCTTTAAGGCAGCCTTTAATTCTGAAGAATATATCCTTTTAGTTATGATTCTTAATGAAAACAAAATAATATGCTTCTGAGAAAGAGAATATGCAATGCAAGCAACTGATAAAGAGTCAATTTCATTATGGAAAGCTAAGACCCTTCTCTAAACTCCTGAACAAATAGGGACCCCTCTTGCAATGGCACAACTTCTTTAAATAACTGGTATGCTCTTGTATTGTATTCTCTATAGATATGAAGAAAGATATATCATCAAAATATTGTTTTACCTCTAGCACTAAACTCATTATTGGGGCTAGCAAAATATTTGCAATTTTTCTTATGCTATTGCCCCAATCCATTAGAGGCTTGGAATCTCCAATGACCTACATATGTTTCTATATTTTTTCCTTTGTAATATTCATTATAATTCAAAGGGCATAAAACTCAAATTTATTGTTGGTACCTTAACATACTTTATAAGAAAATAGTGGGAAGAGTTAATATGAAGAATATCCCCTGGCCCACACATACTTGGATCCCCTTGACAAGATATGTCGAAAAAACCCCAATCTTTTCGATAATCAATGTTAGGTTCCTTTAGAAAACTATAAGATTTTTCTTTTAAAGGCTTCCAACTGCTTTTGAAAGAGACCCTTATCTCTTGTTAAGATTGTTTTAGAAAAGGGTAAAGCACATACCACATCACTTAGTATTAGTTCCATAAGTAAGCATGAAGCTTAGTTTGAACACTATCATATATGTAATCCTTATAGTAACTAGCCTTATATGATTACTAGCATAGGTAAAGTAATCTCATTGAATCACATCCTAGCTAAATGGAATGGTAATAGCTCGTTATAGAGTATATAAGGAATATGGAATAACTAGCCTTTGTGATAACACTACTTAAGCTATCAAGTTGTTGAATAATATGGTACTCATAGTAAGATTTTGATTATTGAATGACTCTAAGCTTCATCCTACAGGTTATGATATCACAACTCTATTCATTATGTAAATACAATATGCTTGAGAGTAAAGGTAATGGTGATTTGTTCACTAGTCTAACAAGCTTACTACAGGTCTATGTTTCCATAACAATCACTAGTATGTATACCGTTATTACTAGTTTAAAGAGGTAAATATTTGTAATCAGTATGAACTTCATGTAAAGCACGTAATACTGGTGTTTATTACTAATCCGTAGGATCTTTTAAATGACTACGGTTGAGTTTTAATTTTGCATGCGTTAATTAACCATTTGAGAAAATTAGTGAAAGAATGAGGAAAGAAGAAGAATTATAACAGCCATATACACATATGCAGATCTGAAATGAATAATAGACATCAAACCATAAACACACAAATTGATAACGGAGTTCGGCACAACTTTTGCCTACGTCTCCGGGCCTTTTCTCTGTGGGGGAGGCTTATTTATTTCTGTTCAAATGCTCAAAAGTACATCGCTTCAATGCCAAATAGCTACAAGAATGATCTGGTCTTGTTCTCCCAGATCTCTAGAACCCTGTAAAGAAAACGGCATGCAAAACGGACGTCCGGAGCTCCCAGAAATGATCCGACAGCATCTCCTCCTCAAAAGCTTCTTTGCATCAAACTGACTTTGGCTTGGCTTTTCTCTAGCATAACTCTGCTCTAATTGCCCTCCCATGGCCTCAAAAAGGCCTGGTTTATATAGCCTTGGATTTGGTTTCTCATCTCCAACTTCCTCCAAGAATTTGGCCTCCAAAAATGCCCAATATCGCCCAAAAATGGAGAGAATCTACTAATAATAGGCATAATTAAATTAAAAAAAACCAAATACAATAGGCAAAAACCCACTTTTATAAAGTTTATGGGCCAAATTGGGTGCATCCCCCAATAGGCGCACCCCTGGTCATATAAGTCAGCCCATGTGGCCATGCGCCCATGCGTGGCTCCTCCTTTTTCGCGCCCAGCCCCTAGTCCGTTGGTTATATGGGTTATGGCATGGAATCGCGGGCTATCATAACCGTGCGCCCCTGTCGTATCGGCTCCTAGGTCACATGGGTTTGTGGGCATGTAAGCAATAACCATGGGCCAACGGTTATATAACCGCGCCCTTCCATTGGCTGTAGCCCCGGTCCCGTGGTAACCGCCCGGGATCCAGGGGCTAATCCTTTCCAACCATCCCCGAAGTGTTTGCTCTGATCACGGTCAAATGTGATAGCCATACCACCAAGGGTTGGGGCTAGGCCCCCGCCCTTTTCCCACCGATGAAACCTCCAACTCAATTCAAATAATTTTTGAACCGTATACATTACAAGTACCAATGGTCGCCCATGTGGTTAGCCCGTTCTGCTAGTTCGTTGCCCACCCGGAGGTCATGGGTTCAACCCCCAGCCATACCATATATTTTAACACATGAACCAATAACCAATCATACGGTGCCACATGGCAGCCCGTGACTGGGCCACGTGGCGCCTTAAAAACCAACCACAACCTGACATGTGTCACACGATGATTGGCCCACGTGCCAGCCATGTCAACCTTGCCACATCATCACTGTACTGCCACGTCAACCTGCTGCGTCAGCCCTGCCGTACGCTTTGTCAGACTGCCACGTCAGCTGCTGACGTCACCCTGCCACGTGTCACCCTTTCAGTGGTGACACGTGTCACCTCAGAATATGTCCAATCGTACCTCCATACGCTCGAATCCACCTGCCACGTGTCACTCCCTGGAGCTACCACATGTCCCCTATACGAACCTACCATGTGTCACACGTACGGACATGCCATGTCAGCGTCCATACAGACTATACGGACTGCACAGTCATCAATTTTTTTTGCCTGTTTGACTTTTCGGACAGAATGCGATATCTTCTCCATACGGAGCCCGTTTGACAAAGTAAATCTACCACCAGAATCAGGAAGACGAGACGGACACAATGGCATAGGTTTCGTCGCATTCCGAGCACTTTCATTTTTGAGCATTTTTCAAGCCCTATCAGGCTTCTGGATCCAATTTCGAATCAATTACTCAGCGTTATTGGCTTCTATGGAGTTTAATCACACGTATATCTCCCTAATTAGTACAGTCGTTTGTTAACATGAAGTAAGGTATAAAGTACAGGCAAGTGCTATAAACTCTTTCCAACTACTTTAATTATCTCTATTCCACAATGTTTACATAATTAGTGGATACTTGATCTCCATAAGTATGGTTTACGTGTTACCAATAGTCTCCATGATAAGTTGAGATATTGTCATTAGTCTAATCGTGAAGCTTGATTACTCTATTCAACTAGTCCGATGCTTACTTTTTCTGATTAACTTAATGGAATTGATTAGGTTAGGATTGTGAACAAAGATTTATTATGCAAATAAGGGTATTGTAATAACCATAATGAATATGGACTCTACAAACTTGTATTATTCATATATAATAACAACATGATGTCTCTTGTATTACTAAGCTTCTAGTGTTTAGCTAGCAGTAATCTTTGTGGGATTCACAGTATTCCAACATCAAATTATGTGTGATCCTAGTTATAGTATCATTCCCATTAAGATAGAATATGGTACAAGAGTGTTTACAGCCTATACAAGTGTT
Source organism: Picea sitchensis (assembly GCA_010110895.2). NCBI lineage: Eukaryota > Viridiplantae > Streptophyta > Pinopsida > Pinales > Pinaceae > Picea > Picea sitchensis. Next base: position 17,988 of record SNQJ01S0000501.1, on the reverse strand, counting down.
ATATTAAGCTATGGTTATTCTCCATATTAAGTAATATCGTAATAAAGACACCTCTATTAAAGTGATAAGTAAGAATGGTTACTACCGCTTGCATGGTTAATATTCATAATAGTGATACAAGTCTCTATATGATTAATCATGATACCTGTGTTCCCTAATAAATGTGATGATCTGCGTATTCAATGAAATGTATATGGTGGTGTATCTCTCGATAATAGGTAAACACTTATGATTAGTTACATAACCTCATCATATCTCCCTAATTAACACCATAGTAATAAAATGGGAAATAGACATAGATAGGGCTATACCATTACTAGTGTTATATGTAATAACCCTAATTACTAACACAGTTGGATTCAGCTTAAATGATACAAGCTTGATTGAGTAGTGTGCTTATAGGAAGTGCTACCATGGATAATGAGATAGCTTATACATATTATGTATAATGAACACCATTGATTAGAGATACTATAATCAAGAGGCTCCAATAAACATAGGTGTATGCAAGCATCTATAACCATGATCGTAATAGTTATGGGTAACACATTGTCATTAATGCACTCAGTACAAGTGATTACACTATTGATGAAGCCAGTTGGAAGCACCAGTAACCGCTAACTAGAAATCAATATTGCTCAGAGACAGCCTGAACAAAGCAGATGTCAGTCACTCCATGATCGATAGCTCACAAACTAGCAGGCATGATAACATACAGATGGTTGTAGATATGAGCCACACTCCTCTCCTCCTTTATCCAACCCCAACGCGAACTCACTTGAATGGTAAACCATCATGCATGTGTCTGCTCCACCTTCCAACCACCTACTCTTAGTCTACCGATTTGGATCCATTCAACAGATAGGCCCGATCAGAGGGAGATGCCATGTTGCATGATACTACTTGAAACATATTCTTCAAATGAATAGGATATTGATCTTAAATTGGAGATGGATGCCCCCACCTCCAAAGGAAGGAGTTCCATTTTGGTCCCCCTCCATTGCTCGTCTTTCCTTACATAATTTGGTCTGTCAATGAATGATAGGGAACTAATTGATTGAAGGTTGAAATGGGGATTAAGATATTAAGGTTTCTACTCTTCCTTGTGGTTAGGGAAACACACACGCCTCTTGCTTGTCTAGCCCAATTGTTTCTCTAACTAGCTTGATTGATAGATTGAGGGAATCATATAGTCAGAGTTCATGCCCACCATATATCCCCCCATTCTCTGTGCTATTGACCACTTTTTTAATCCCTATTCGCATTTCAGTAGGTTGGTCCAGTACGAAAATTTATGGGAAAGAGTATGTTATAGCATTTCCAATTCACGAATTTCTCATGATCATTGTGTCTCGTATGCTAGATCTTTCACTATTTCATGTTCTTTTGGAAAGCGTGCTAATACTTATGTTGTGTGGAGCTAAGAATATTATATTCATTGGGGTACCCACTCTCTACAAGAGCCTTATGCAGTAAATCCCCTACAGGCGGATCGTCCATCGTCTTCAAATTGAGTAGTCTCCGCGAATCTATCGTATATATATGTATATGTATAATGGTAATTGGAGGGTGATAGAGCGGGTAAGTAATGTATACGTCGCATTTATTCATATTATAGTAGTTATTAGGGAAGAGTAGTTCAAAATGGGGCTGAGCCCTGAGAACAAAGCAGTGAAAACTTAGATAAGCAAATATTATAGCTAGTCTCCATGGCAACAACATCATACATCCCAACTCTTGTATCGACGGACACTGGGAAAGGAGACCTTGTTTCACTAGAGTGGAAGTTAGTTTTATGGAGTAAGGGGCCATAGAGACTCCCTTTTTTTGAAGTCTTAAGTGCTACTGTACTAGTTGTACCTCCTTGGACTGAATTCCCCTTATGAATCTTTATTCTACCATCTTCCATAATGCAACCTTTACTAAGATTCATTTCCATTAGTGCTCCTTTATGTCCTTTCAAGACAATTTCCTTCCCATTAACTATCAATATAGGTTCATAATCACTGAATAAAATTTGAAGAGATAATCCCATTACCTCAAGTGTTTTCACTATATATATACCCTTATTTGATCCTGACATAAGGCTATATTCATGCCTTCTTTTGCAATCTGCAATTTCCTTTTGTCTTCAGACTGTCTGCCATCTTTTTGCCAAGTCCTTTTGGCTTTATCATCTTCAACTTCCATAGTAGTCTTCAATAATAGTCCATCTTAAGTGACTTTGAACACATGTTCAATTAAGAATTGTTCTATTACATACATCTCTTCTAACATCTTACATATGGACTAGGGTTTCATGTGGAAGAGAAATTTAGGGCCAACCCCTTGAGGAAGGTTATGTGCTTGTGTTGAATCTCTTATGCCCATGTGTAAATGGATAATGGTTCTTTGTTTGCTTAACTGGTAAAGAAGGTAATTCCTTGGATGGTTTTGTGGGCTCTTTATTGTGATATGACGTTATCTCATTTTGAAGCCCACATTCCCACATGTGAAGGAAGATGTTGGGTCTTTCTTACATGCTCGATGAAGGAAACCCTAGCCCACTTGAAGAACAGTTGAATATTGTATAGCTGATTTTGAGCAGAAAAGAGAGCATTGAAGGGCCTTTGGAGGCTAGATGTTGCACCAAAGCCCCTCTTTTCCCCTCATTTGAGAAACTTTTGTTGAAGCATCTTGTGTTATACTTAGGTGCACTTTTTGGAGATTGATCTAGTGGATGTTTTCTCTTTATTTTTGGTGGATGTTTCGTGAAAATGGGTTTTCTTAATGCTATGTACCTTATATTAAGTGTTTTCATTATGTTGCATGTGATGTTTCTTGGGATATCTTGGTGAATGCTCTATTAGAATAATAGTTGCATGTTAACTTTTTCTCCTTAAACAATATTTAAACCCTAAGGAAGGATTGAGAGTGAGCATCCCCTTCCCTTGTTTTATCCATCTTAACTCATTGAAGCATTCAAGTTTTTCCTTAATGGTTAGGAGTGGATATCCCCTTAAGGATTTTCTTGTCTAGGGTTTAGTTCTAGGGGTTAGAAGTGGATATCCCCCTAGGGTTTAAAACATAGTTGTCTTGATCTTGTGCTAGTAGCTCTTGAAGGGATAGGATGACACCTAGTGTTTATGAGGGGATAAACTCTAGGTTTTTCTCTCCTAGGAGGTTGACCTAGGATTATGAGGTGATAATCCTATGATAGACTTTCAAGTCTTATTTTTCCCTCAGTCTCCATTGAAGTGCCACATTAACTCCATATGCCCAATGAAAAGACATTTATCTTAAGACCTCCAAGTACTTTCTTCAATAGTCTAAAGCTACCCAAACACATTTTCCTCAAACTTAACTCTCGACATTGAGATTCCTTGCCCTAAGTCCTTGCAATATTAATTGAGGGAAACCCCCTTCAATCGGAGGAAAGTTGGCTTGAAGTGAAAGAGGGTTAGTGAGGTGACAAGGGCATTCCCTCTAAGTTACGCATGATTGCACTTGAGATTTCAGACTTTAGCTCAACAATTGTGAGTTCATGTTATAAGACACCTGAGACATATCCTAGTGATCCTAAACCTCAGTAGACAAGACCCCCTTTACCATTGGAAGTTATTCTTCCTCCTCAACCAACCATGCCTAAGACCAATCATATAGATTTAAATATTGATATGGATAGTATCTTAGCAAAGGTTAATGTACCTATCCCTCTCAGTATTAAAATTGTATTTTTTTTTTAAATACCTACAACACAGTTTCTATTGCGACGTCTTGGAGTGTCTCTCCCATAGAAACCACATCATAGTTGATACCTCATGTATCTCTTTCCACATCCAATATGTCTCTATTGCCACCTCTAGGACGTCGCTCTTTCCACCTCCAAGACTTCTCTCTTGCCACCTCTAAGACGTCAGTCTTGCCACCTCCAAGAGTGTTTCTCTCATAGCAACCACATCGGAGCTGATACCTCTTAATATCACTCTTTCCACCTCCAATATGTCGCTCTTTCCACCTCCCAAACGTCGCTCTTTCCACCTCCAAGACGTCGCTCTTGCCACCTCCAAGACATCTCTCTTGCCACCTCCAAGACATGGCAAGAGAAAGGTCTGGGAGGTGGCAAGAGTGACATCTTGGAGGTGGCAAGAGTGACATCTGGGAGGTGGCAAGAGTGTCATCTTGGAGGTGGAAAGAGCGACGTCAAATCTGTGGTTTGGACAGTCAAATCCGAGATGACATGTGTCCTCATGAAACGTCGCAATAAAGATGATATCTATGTCGTCAGAAAAGCAATGTCATGTGAAATGACATTTGAGGGGTTCATTGTTTGTTATTCTCTCAACAATATAAAGTGGCAATTGCGTCGAACGCGCTGTCGAAATTTGACCCAAATTTACTAGTGATGACTATGTAATTGTTGTAGAGTTTCATAGAATTCTATGAGTTTGGCCATGATCTCTTCTCTTTGTGCCTCTATAGTGTGGACCACCTCTTCCCCCCTGTCTTGGACCTTGTCTGCGACGAACTCAATATCATCCTCTATCAAGGTGATTACTAGGTCTTCCTTTGTATACTTCATATTTTTGTGCATCTCATATACCTGCACTGTCTTCATTTTTGTCTATGAGGTGTGCGCCCCACTCATTGTGACATGTACCATTTCCTCGCTAGCCTCAGATGTGTCCCCCTTTTTGGCATCCTGCTGACTGTCTATCCTTGTCGATGTTGTTTTCCTCCTTGTTCTTTTTGGCACTACGCTGCTTCCCGATGCCTGAGTGCATGTTGTAGCCTTCCTAATGTTATCATCTAGGATGCTTGTTTTTGCTGAGGGACCTACTTCATCCTTCCCCTTGGAATTGGTGGATTATGTTGCAGCTGGCTTTGTTATTGGTTTTTCTGCTGGTATATTCCATTGTGATGGCTAGTCTATTATTATCTAGTGAATCTCTTCCCACATGACATAGTATTGCATCTCAATCCATGACTTCTTTTGATCCATTGCAGCCTGGATCCACATGTGGTTCGTGGATGCCTTAAACCTGGCTATCCCTTTATTTTCCTGGACTACCTCCACAAGAATGCGCCACACATTGGTTGTGTGCTATTGTATCTCTTCTGGTAGCATCGCAAATACTGTGTTATTTTCCTGTTGATTTTTATTGTCCTTGTCCTGCCAGAGGGACTCATATCTAGCCACATAACACTTTCATTTCCTATCCAGAAAGGATGAACAATTTGGATCCTACCATCCTTCCAAAGATATGAGAATTATGACCCAAGAATAATGGAACATGGTTCCATTATCCCGAACATCTATGCAGTCGATCAAAAATTGGTTCAGGAGGTACGACGCCCAACTGAAAATTACTCCCTTCATGCATTGCACGGCTACTGCAATGAGTCTTGTTGGAGTCTCTTCTTTCCTGCACTTCCTATGTAGATTGCAAGACATGAGCTTACTGGTGAACCTTGTCACATTTTCATTGATATCTCTGAGCACAATGCTCATGTTTCCCCTGCTAGTGCCAAATTGTGTTTTTACTGGCTCATCGATCTCCTTTTCGCGCACCTTTTGTCCAAGTACTCATTTGGTTGTGCACCTACTGTAGGTAATCCTGTAATCTTGGAAATCAACACCACATCAAGTTGTACTAGCCTATCCATCCATATTATGCCACCATGTACCCAAGATATCAACTATTTGATGCAAAGTCCAACATTTTTACCACGCTTGAGGTGTGGTATGTCCAGGAGGTTCATTATCCTAGAGTTGTAAATTCCTAATATCCACTGTGCGAGCTCCCTGATTGTTTTTTCTAGGATTCCAATTTCCCCTATGTTTTATAGTTAGGCTTCCTCAGCCAAATATGCGAATTTGGTTGCATCGCGCACATCATGGTCTGAGTACCTCAGTTTAGGTACTCTTTCGAGCATGTCGTCTACCTTGACCACTATGTCTGGGAGGTAGGGAATTGTAATGTTCATGGCATCCTGCACCTTTCTTTTATGCCCGACAGTAGATGGGTCTAGATTTGTTGTTTCTGTTTCATCTTCTTCCCCTTTGGAGTATGGTTGGTTGGTGATGTCCTCGACCAATATCTCCTCTTCGTCATGGCCCTATTGCTAACCCTTCATTTCATCAGGTTTAGCCAATGTTTTAGGATTATGGTCTGTAATATAATCTCGGGTCCCGAAACTCTTCCTTACTTCCCCTTGTGTTGTTGTCGATGTTTCCTCCTCAACCTATGTCGGGTTGATTGACTCTGTCTTAGAAGTGGTGATGTATTCAAGCTCAAAAATGTCCTTGGGTTCCCTCATTCTTTCCTTCCTCCTTTGTCCATGTTGAGTAACCCATACGTACTGTCCTGGAGAACCAAACTTTAGTGGTGTCATCTTTTATTCAACTCGAATGCTCGCTCTCTTCTTCGCACAATTATAGTTGGGGCACACCCTTGTATCTTGATCTATGCTCAAAAATCACTAAGTGTCAAACTAACGTGTGATTTTCGTTCTTTATAGACCTGGTCGTAATTGTTTTTCACTTTTTTCATGCATTTGCGTCGAGTCCAATTTTTCCTACGTGATGTCTTTCTGTGTTGTCGCAGTAATTGTTGTGCATGACTTCTTTTTTCCCATTTTCCTGTTGTTCAGTCAACTTCTACCTATTTTTGTGTTTTTCTTCTATTTTTATTTGTGTATTCCTTTTCATCTTTTTCCCCTTTTTATTTCTTTTTATCAATTTTCTTTCCTAATATCTACTATAGTATATTATCTACATGAATTTCTTACTATGTTGTAACTTTGAAGAGTTAGTAGGTCGATTGTCCCTGTATAGTTTCAGTTGACTACCGTTGGCTATTCCTTTCAGTTTTGTTCCTCCCAAGTCCTTTAGTTGCATAGATCCCCCATCTGTGATAGTCTTTAGTTCATATGGCCCTATCCAATCCATCATAAACTTATGAGGTTCTTTCAAAACTTTGTTATCATAGAGAAAAAATAGGTATCCCTTCTTAAAGATTTTCTTTTTAATATGTCTGTCATGCTAGGATTTGTCCCTTGCTTTATGTACTTCATGGTGAAATCCTGCCAGAATATTATCCTCTTCCATTTCCATTAATTGACTTAACCTCTCATGTATTGCACCTCTTTCTGTCATGTTGGTAATTTTTGCTACGCGTAGACTTGGTACCAGAAATTCTAATGGCACCACTGCTTCTTGTCCATACACCAATATGAATGGTGTTTGTCCTATCAAATTCTTGCATGTGGTCCTGTATGCCCATAGTACTGTTGGTATTTTCAAGTCCCAATCATCCTTGTTAACATTGTAGATCTTAGTCAAAGCATTTTCCAAAATATTATTGAAATCTTCTACTGTCCCATTTGCGTGAGGATGATATGGTGTACTCTTATGGTGATGGACTTCAAACTCCTCAGTCATAGCCCTGATGGAAAGGATGATTTTAAGGATGTAAATTTATATTAAAATGTATAAACATGGGCTAATCTTACTAGTCCTTAATATGGAAAATGTAAAATTTTTAGCGATAGTTTTGTAAAAATATTCAAATTTCTAAGGATTTTATATACTTTCTATAAAATTTTGGCGATTTTTAAGGTAAAATAATTTTATTCT
>SNQJ01S0000501.1:0-10315 GCA_010110895.2 Picea sitchensis | reverse complement strand
ATCTTACTAGTCCTTAATATGGAAAATGTAAAATTTTTAGCGATAGTTTTGTAAAAATATTCAAATTTCTAAGGATTTTATATACTTTCTATAAAATTTTGGCGATTTTTAAGGTAAAATAATTTTATTCTATGGAATTTGGGTGAATCATTTTTAGAAAAAATGGAAATTGGCGAATCACTTTTTGGAAAAAACCATGGAAAATTAGCCCATTTGTGAAATTTAACCCCTAAAATCATCTATGCTCGATGGTATTATTAATAAAATGAGTGCCTTGGTCACTCATCAGAATCCTGGGGCATCCAAATCTGATGATCACTTTCTCAAATAAGAAGTGTGATATTATCTCTACGCTACAATCTTTGACTGTGTTTCTTCTGCTCATCTTGTTAAGTATTTTGTCATAGTAATGATATATATATATTTCTCCTAACCTTTTGGTTGGTGGATTAATAGGTCCAACAAAGTCTACTTCCCATTTTTCAAATACTTGCAGAGTTTATTGTGGTCTTAGGGGAGTCTCATTCCTTCTGTTGTGTTTTCCAACCCTCTAACAGAAATAACAATTATGACAATATTTCTTGGCCTCTTTATGGACTTTTGGACACCATAATCCTGCATTAAATTCCTTTTGCAAAGTAGCTTTTCCTGCATAGTTTCCTCCAGCTATAACTTCATGAGATTCTTCTAAAACCCTGGGCCATTCATGCTCAAATAAACACCTTCTTAAAATGTTATTTTTGCCCATCTTATATAAATGACCTACAATGAGTTGATAGTTTACAGCTCTGAATACCAGGTTTTTCTCCTACGCAGTGATAAAGTTTTGTGGTGCAACTCCTATAAATAAGTATTCAATAATATCATAGAAGTATTCATCAGCTGCCTATACTGAAAATAATTGTGCATCAGAGAAGTTTTCTTCCAAGTTAGTAGGTTCTTCTCCATTGGTTACCCTTGATAGGTGATTAGGTCCTGTATTTAGCTTCCCTGGTTTGAATATCACTTCGAAATCAAATTCTTGGAATAATAACAACCATCTACAAATCCTCCCCCCCAACATTGGCTTGTTAACTAGATATTTGAGGGCAAAATCATCTGTGAACATTTTAAAGTGTTTACCTAGTAAATAATGCCTAAATTTTAGAAGTGTTTATACCATGGCTAAGCCTTCTCTTTCTGTGGTGTTGTAATTCTGCTCATATTCTGACAACTTTCTACTTGCAAAGGCTATAGGATGGTATAAGTCCCCTGCTCCTAGTTGCACCATAATTTCTCCAAGTGTCATGGTTGATGCATCTACATTCACATGAAATGTATTTTCCCAATCTGGAAATACTAATAAAGGTGATGTCACCGTATTTTCCTTTAGAGTGTTTGTTACAGAGAAATCCCCCAGTGGACAAGTGGATTCTCTCTTGGGCTCTAGAATCCTAAGACCAAGACAATTTTTTTTTATTGTGGACACTAACTTTCCTTTTCATGAAGCTAAACTATTCAAAGAATAAGAAAGAAGAAGGGTAAATACCTCTTTACCGACATTTGTCCTTGCTCGATCTAGGCTGATCTTGATCTCCAAGTTCTTCAAAAGGTCCTACAATATAATGAGAAACAACAATGATACATACTTCCTATTCTACCGTGATTAGCTTCATAATGGATCTATGAAAGAAACCAGTTCATGAAATGTGCACAAACTTCAAAGGAAACATGCCAAGCATAGATTTATATTAATGAAAACAAAGTGAGATGCTTACAACCATGGATGTAGGTGCAACAACTTCACCAAGCTCTCTTTTTCCAGACCCTTGCTCAAATAATCGACACACATAATGTTGATGCTTGAATGATATCTCCCTTATGAGATCATAAGTTTGATGCTTCACAATGTCTCCTTCCTTATAAGATCATAAGTTAGGTGCTTCTCAATTTCTCTATCTATTATCATGTACCTTTCACCATGAGAAAGCCTCCTTATATAATCTTGGAGAGGCCCAACCACTTGAGAGATATTTTGGATAAGTTGATAATTCCTCTCCTTTAGTTGTGGATCCTCCCTAATATCATGCCTTGACCTCAAATTCGAATCCAACCAACTTCAGAGATTGAGGGGATTTTTCCCTGATTTATCTCAACAAACCAAAATTCGCTCAAAAAGGGTAGCGCTCCCCGAAAAGGGTGCATAGTGAATTTCAACGCTCCCCCAAAGAAGGCTGTGGAGCATCGGCACTCCTTGACAGTGGGTAGGGGAGTGTTGCCTTCCAAAAATCATTTTTAAGTGGTTGTCTTCATGGAAAATGCTTTGTACTCCTCATAAGATGATTTCTCCTTCTTAAACCAGTATTTGAAGGTGTCTTAAGTGTCTTTATGATGTCGTTAGAGACATGACATAGGCAATATGACAGTATTATGTTTGCGACACTTGCGACCAAAAATGCGACACTAGAAATGACGACATTGGGTCATCATTGAAGTGAGTAATTTTGATGTGTAACAGATTGCCCCCCAAAGTGCGAAGTTAGAAGATGAGAACTGATGATTGAATTACTTTGTAGAATTTTTCAAGAAAGGGTAAGGAATCAAAGAACATGATAGAAGCTGCACACAACCATCAAACAAATATTATGACATGTTTCAAACCCAAGGAAGGCATATCTACTCTTGAGTGATAAAGAATTTCAAGGTATGGCTGCCATAAAATACACTGCGGATCCATAATTATATTGACAAAAAGGTATACCCACTAAAGATACAATTTGGATCTATACTCCTATGACCTAAACTGATCATATCCACAAAGAATACACAATGGATCTACAAGACAACAAGACATAGCCACAAACCAATACAAAGTGGATCTATGTGGTAGTATATGTGTCAATGTTCAAAAGAAAGTTCGTCGCAACCTGGGAAAAGTACATATAAGAGTGATGAATCAACCCAGGGTCTTCTTACCGATACCGATGTAGTACGAATCTAACCATGTGAATAGATGTCCTGATGTCAAACATGGAAAAAACCACTTGATTACTGGTCAATGAGGTAAACCGTTAACAAGCACAAGGGAAATCACCATTGATGTCAATGATTCCCAAGGTACCCTAGTAAATTCTAGTGAATGTGAACAAATGAGCTGAAGTCAAACATCCGTGGAATCATCCGATCAAAGTTCAATGATTTAAACCCATTGTCGAATGTGAGGAGGCTTTCCATTGAGGCATGCAGGTCCCAAGGTACTAACTGGTTTATAAGTCTAGCTCTTGGATAATGTGCTGAAGTCAACAGGAATAGACTCGTCGAGGGAGGGCCTTGGTGTATCCCCCATAAATGAAATGAAACTAACACAGAGATGTAATTGGTGGATCAAATGAACATGGACTGACATGGGTATTGAAACAGGAATTTGTGATGGTTGACTCTTGAGACAGATACTTCCATTATACACTGAGGCATGACAACAGAAAACTTGACATGGACCAAAAATTGATAATGCAGTGGATACTATGACTTTCGTCGGGTGACCCAAAGGAGTAAGGAAACTCAAAGGATTGGTTCAGTGCAGAGTTTCGGTGGATAAAAATGCGTGCAAAGATAAAATGTCATGTTCAAGGGTGACTATAAGAATTATTGGTAATGTTCTCAAAAACTGCTTGGCTTGCTTCCTTCCATTTTTCCCCCATCCAGATAGACGAGTACCTCTTTTTAGTTTAATGAGATCGAGGAGGGTAACACATGCTCTATATAACTCACCTTCGGTAAGTCCCTCTTCCTTTATTTAATGAACTGGAAGAAGTGAGGGTTCGGTCCCATATGTGCCCTTCAATGTATGATTTTTTTTAACGAGTCCAGAGAAGGTAAAATCGGTGACTGTTCATATTTAGAGAGTCTGAAAAGAACTTAAAGATGACTCCAGTTTTTTCCTTTTTCATAATGTTAGTCTCATGAGGCCTAAAAAGAGGTAAATTATCACTCAAAAGACTCCCTTTCAAACCTTTTAACGAGTGTTAAAGGAAGCAAGATCACTCAGCAATATTTTCACGTTTAGAGAGTCTGAAAAGAGCTTAAAGACAACTCCAAAGTGGTCCTTTTTCATATAACCTTTACGAGTCTGAAAAAGTGATAAAAGTATACTCCGTTACATTCTCATGTTTTTATGAGCACGAGAAAGAACAAAGACTAAGCTCGGTACTCTGCCCCCAGCTTGAAAAGCTAGTGGCATAACTCCAGAATGATGATCAAAGGCTGGAGACATGGCCCCCCAAGATTCAATTCATTCACCAGCTTTGAGGTTTTCACCAATTTCTCTACTGGATGGAGAAAAAGGATAAGGGTGGGTGAAATGAAGGTTCAAAATAAATACCTAATGAAAGACTCGACTCGACATCTATGAGATCTAGCGAAAGACTCGACTTGACAGGAAAGGTGACTGTTTCATTTTTTAACGAGCTTGACACGGGAAAAGAACTATGCTCAAGGTTCTGGGTTCAGTCCCCAGATTTATGTTTCATTCTTTAATGAGCTTTCCAAAGAGAGAAAAACTATGCTCATAGCCTCTGTTTCATTTTTTAACGATCTTTCCACAGAGAAGAGAACTATGCTCTCAACTTCTATTTCATTTTTTAACGAGCTTGCCACAGAGAAGAGAAGTTATGCTCGTATACTCTTCTTGATAATCGATTTCAAGAGGATAACGCTCTAGGACACCATGTCAAGGGACAAAAATCGATCATGGCTTCCAAGAGATCTTCATTGGATGGAAGAACAATGCTTCGAAAGGAACACATTTCGAGGGCTACGACAGGGGTAAGGAGATCAGGCTCCAATAGCCTTACCGAAGATATCACCATGTCAACTACCGGATCTATGTCATTATAATTTGAAGTCATGGGAGACAATTCCACATAATTGACCTGTGGCTAGGGTGATATCGACTGCATATAAGAACCGTTTAGGGAGGTCATTGGGTTGATGGTCAAGTCAGGGCCAACAAACGAAAGTTGATCAATAGTCACCATTCTTCCATCGTGAGGGAAAGACATCACATGAAAAAAAGTGGACACAATAACTTTCATGGCATAAACATAATCTCACCCAAGGAGTAAATCAAAATCCAAGGGGTCCTGGACTACCATAACATCAATAAAGACAATTTTCCCTCCCAAAGTTACAGGAAACTGAGGAAGGATCCCTAAAGGGTGACTGGTTCTTCCGTTAAAAGTGAACAGAGTCTAGGTAACCAACACAAGCTGAGGATAACCCAAAAATTTCCAAGCAATAGAGGACAAAATACTAATGGATGAACCTTCGTCTATCAGTGTCTGAGGAATGGCCTGACCACAAAACTGTATTGTAATCTTGAAAGGAATGTGAGAGGGAAGATGAGGTCTAGTTATCACACCCCAATAAAAAAGGATGGCCTCATTACTTGGAGGGGTTTTTGCAAGAGAAGGAGGAATTCCCCCCGGCACGGTATATCCTGTATCAACAAGAAAAATGTGGGCAGTATCGGGTTTACTCTCTATAGGGAGAGTAGGGTCGATCGATGATGGGATCAGATTGACCATGTTGGCACTCTTCAGAGGAAGAGTGGGATTTACCGATGAAGTAACCAGAACAACCACTTTGGAATTCTTCGGATGAAGGGTGGGACTGACTGAGGAAGGAACTGGATCAGTCACTTTGACACTCTTCGGAGGAAGAGTGGGATCAACCAATAGCAGAGCCGGAGAAACCATTTTGGCACTCTTCAGAGGAGGAGTGGGATTGACCGATGATCTAACTGAAGAAACCACTTTGGCAATCCTAAATGGAGGAGTGGGATCGACCGATGGTGGAACCATATCGACCACTTTGGCACTCTTTGGATGAAGGGTGGGACTGAAAAAAGATAGGACTAGATCAGTCACTTGTGTTAGCGATAAAAAATGCACGGGTATTTTTGGAATGTCTTCTCAAATTTTATTCAATACGCTCATTTCTAAAGTTTTCTAGCCAGTATTTTAACTTCTAGATCTTCCTCAAAGCCCTCTGTGATCGTTTTCACCTGCATTTCAAAGCATCGTAAGTGCCTCCTAAACCCTTGTTTTTGTGGCTTCTTTATACTCTGAAATGAAATGAAAAATTTTATTTCTAAATTCCTAAGCAAAAAGCGATGTGTGCACTTAAGTGTTTTATTCCTAAACTATCTTAAACCTAAGCCATAACATACCAAAACCATATACCGAATTCTTTGCTAAACATCAAGTCACACCAATCTCCTACATATCTCATTGATTCTATATATCAAAGCCCATATGCTAGCCATGAGTTATAGCCAAGCTATGAGTCATACCACGAGTTAACCTACGAGCCTAGTTTTCATGCTAAGTTTAAAGTCTATCACCTAAAACCCCATTCAATAACATAAGGCCATGAGTTAAACTCTCAAGCCCAACATTAAGCACTAAGCCCAATTCCTCATGCCACGATCCATGCCACATCCAACAACATATGCTCACATGTTGTTCTATGAGTCCAGGTTCATATGTCAAGGCCACATGGAAAATCAAATGTCAATCCATATTGCATCAAGGTTCACATTGTCATGTGCCAATTTCAACTCCTCATTCAATAGTCCATGTATGAGCCACTCATCAAGCACACATGCCAAATTGACAAGTCAAACTTCAAGACCACCAGCCTAGCATTGAGCGCCAATTCTATTTCACCTCATCAACAGGTGTCGATTGTCAAATCATATAAGTGTATCATGCAGGGTCTAGACAAATACATGCACAGCTGCCATTTTTGCAAATGGTGACAGTTACCAGCATTGCCAAGTCGACAGGTTAATCTATAGCTAAGTCACAAGTTAAATCAAGCTATCGCATAGACCTGAAAATGAAGATTTCCAAGCAGATGTAAAATCAATCAAAAGTTATTTGAACAAATAAAACAATTATGATTGTTACTTATGCACAAGTTTTTCCTCATGGTATCATTTATCCTATCAAAGAGCTCACTGATTTAGTTGTGGGGGTTTTCGCTTTCATCTTGATCTCTGCCTGAGGTTTTGTGTTCCTTTTTCTCGCAAACTATGGTATCATCATGTGTGTCAAGGTTGGATGCTCAGCACTCAAAATCGACCTTCCAGTGGTCGAAGCAATGCCACTAGCATGATTGTGAATGTTAGATGAGCATCCAAGTGTTGAGGCCAGTAACTACAAAAAATGCAGGCCATGCGTTAGACACATATCTAGTTAAAAAAATTCCTGAGCATTAAAATTTTGCAGTTGATTGTGAATATCAAATGAACATCAAGCATTAGTTTGCAAGGAAGAGATGCCCAAATCTAAGGTTAATAGTCTGAGACGTCTATTATGCTAGAACCACCATTCAATGAATTGAATGATTTTAGATGTTGAACAACTTTCTAATGAAGCAATGGAACATGGAAATGGAGGCCTTGTAGTCTTATAGTCAGGAGTAACTCTCACAAAAATGTTACTTTCTGTCGGTCCCAATACTGGTATCAAAACTATGTTCAACCCATGGTGTTGTAAGTCTTATTCATTGAATGTTTTTATACAAAGGTTTACATCAGTAAATTAAGAATGATATAAAGGTGTTAGTTGAAGTTGCTAAGAACCTACAAGAAAAAAAAGGGAAAGAGATTTTGCCATCTGATCCAATTCCTGAGGAACAGACTTAAGAGAGTATAAAGGACTCATTTTGAGCCAGAAATATTGATGTGCTTGTGCACGGAGAATCAAAGAAGACAATAAAAGGATTTGGTTCAAATTCTAAAAGAACAGATGGCATGCTTGGAGGCAGAGTGTAACCATTTTGAAGATTTTGTTTTGGCCAAAGAAGAGCTTTCATTGGCACAGGAAGTGCATCTACAAATAGTTATCCATTGAAAAGTAGAGCTTTCACCGGCTAACTAGCAAATTTCAAGGCAGAAGAGCTGGTGAAACCGCAGACAGGGCAGAGAAGTCGTATTTTCACCCAAATCCAAGTTTTTCTCAATCAAACACTTGGAGGAGGGTTTCAAAGGATGGAAAATAATTAAACACATCATATTTAAGGTTCTGTTATGATTTTTGAGGTGTTTAGCAAGGTGGCAAAGTGGAACTAGCTACCTATTTTCTGGGCACAGAAACAGTTTTTTGCTAAAAGTGGAAAATTCAACTTATCTTATCTTCTATGGATATTCAGTAGCCTTGGAAGGCTTTCTACACTTGTCAAAGTTTTGAAGGATATGGAGATCATCAAAGATGAGGAATTGACCTAGTTTTTAGGATCTCTTCCTATTTTCTTGTGTCAGCTTTGACTGTCTATTTCAAGTAAATTCGATCCTCCTTTATAGGATCTCAATAATTTGTAAATCTTATTTAAGCTCATAGATGTAAGAGGCATGGGGTTCAATTTTGGATAGCAGAAATACTATATTGTAAACAGACCTTTCATATGATAATACAAATCATAGCTTTCTCTCTCTATTAATGTCAAATTCTAATCTTTCCTTCTGTTCTTTTATTCAAGTTGTTTCATCTACAGAATGACTGTTATCTCATCATTTAGCTCATAACTTGTTTAATAGTTTATTATCATTGTTTATTAAACCCTACAATTGTATTTGGTTTATAAGCATTGTTTTCTCACCCACTTTAAAATCTATCATCTAATTATTGATCCTTGAGAGCACTGGTTCATTTGATTCTCATTTTGACTGTCTAAATACCATATTGTAATTGATTCATCCCATTGATCCACACATACAAAATAAAAAAAACAAGTTTACCTTAAGTTACCAAGCATCTTTGACCCACAACCTCAAAGAGTTTCTTGGAGTGATAACAACTTGGGTTTCACTTTTCAGATGAAAAGTGGGGTTGATCGATGATGGAACTGGATCAACTACTTTGGTGAGTGTTTAAACCAAGGATGAAACTAGATTGACCACCTGATCAATCGGACTGACCAGGGATGGAACCGGATTGACCACCTGATCAATCAGACTAACCGGGGATGGAATCAGATTGACCATTCTATCAACTAACGATGGGTTGGGGGAAATCTTACGATAACCAGTTGGAAGTTGAAGCTTTTCCAAAAGAGAAGAAGCCTCATTCATGTGAGGACAAAGGTGAGAATAATGATCACCTTCGCATAACATACAAGGGAATTTGACAGTTGTCTTCTTCTTACCAACCTTAACGTTACTAGTTGATAGGGTGTCACCAACATGTCTAGTAGAGGTCGATGACATGGAGGACCACACTTCTAATACCTTGGAAATACCAGGGCAATCCCTTAGAAAGTGGTCACCCTTACAAAGACTGCAAGGGAATTTGGGTTTCAGATTCTTCGTTCTAATCTTATCGACCTCATCAACACTCCCATTACTATTAATAATAGTTGGTTGCTTGGATCCAACATTTGATATAGTTGGAGGCTTGGTCCCTTTCTGGTTCTTCTTCTTCTCTTTTCATTTCTTCTTCTTCTTATTAACCTGGTTACTCGCTTCAAAAGTTTCACTAGGAAAAAAAGGAGAAATGGAAGGAGACCTGATGGATGAAGAAGGAGAAAGGTCGACATGAGGTTGATGTGTGGGTGGTATGCTTACATCTAAAACACCTGAATTCAAGATCACCATAGTGGAAAACAACCATACTGGTAACCCAATTGTGAGACATGGAAGGCTCAAAGTAGCGATGTAAGGAGGACCAATGTTTTCGTAAGATGGAAAAACAAAGGGTTTCCGTGGAAAAAGGGTTCCTTCATTGGTCATTCCAGGAACTGATGCCATAAAAATAAAAATCCAACCTAGATTCTGCTAGGGAGAACAAACAACACATGCTAAAAATCTAGTAAGCAATCAAGCAAACAAAACCTTCTCACAATGAGCACACTAGTTGGTGATGAAATCCAACGTCGCGGGAACAAAGTAAGAAGGGGTTGAGACAGATCAGGTGGAAAAGTTACGTTGACGACCTACTTAATGGACTTACACCCTGGTGCAAGATCCCACACATAATCGTGGGTATACCCTCCAAGGAGCCCGAGTGAGTCTAGCCAACGCCGATTCCAGGTACCATGAAGGCTTGCCCCTCCACAGTCACCTTGCGTAAAGACCCTAAAGATATAGTCCGCTAAGGTTACCAACTACAACAATGATTCTTGGGGAAACATTTGATAGTCCGATCTGTTATCACTCCAAGAAACCCTTTGTGGTTGTAGACCAAAGGTGCTTGGTAACTTCAAGTAAAAATATTTTTTGTGTTTTGTGTAGATTGATCAGTGGGATAACTCAATTCAAACATGGTATTCAGAC
>SNQJ01S0000500.1:404420-420306 GCA_010110895.2 Picea sitchensis | reverse complement strand
TATGTTCCTACTGCTAGCTCTGCAATTCATAGCTTTATGTCTAAAATTATTACATGCATAAAATAAACCAAAAAAAATATTTTTATACCTGGGATTTGAAGATCTTTTGAAAGGAGTTTCTCTTCTGAATCCTTCTTCTTCCTGAGGCCTATCTGTCGGTTGTTGATTCTGAAATATGAATCTTCTTGGTGGAGGTGTGTCCTTGTAATATTCCTTGTAGATATTCCTATCCCCTTTGATTGTTTCTGCATATCTTTTTGGATATGTTTCTTGTTATGTATTTTTGGAGCTTGATTCATTTTTTGTCTGATTGTATCCAAGTCCGGACTTGTCATGATGAGGTTTTTGACTGCTGATAATGTCATCCAAAATTTTTGAGATGTTCTGCATATTTTTATTTTGAATATCCTTTCTTAATGTGACAATCTTTGCTTCCAAATTTCCAATGATCCTATCTCTTTCTTCTAGTTGTTATTTGAGTGCTTCTTCAATTCTTTTACCTTCTTCTATTTGAACCTTCAAATTTGTGATCATTTGTTCTAGTTCTTGAGTGTCTTCTTTCTTGTCTAGTTCTTCTTGTAGATTCTTGTTTTTCTTCTTCTCTCTTCTTATAGCTTCTATGGAACACACCAATTCTTCTCGGTAGTCAACTTATGCCTCTTCATATTCTTCTTCAGCCTCTTCATATTCTTCTTCATTGTCTTCTTTGTCAGATTCTTCTACTACCATGAATAGAACTCTTTCTGTTTCATTGTCACTGACTTCATCTTCATCTGATGAGGAGATGTCTTCCTTGCTGCATAATCTTTTCTTGAAAGCTTTCTTTGTGGTTCTTTTTCTTTTGTATGTTTGTTTTATATTTGAGTAATCTTCATCATTCCTCTTATTTTTCTTATGAGGACATTTGTTAGCAAAATGACCAATACCATCACAATTAAAACAAATCAATGGAAACTCACCTTTATATCTATCATTTGTTCCCTTATTCAATCTTCTGACAAAGTTGGCCATTTCTTCATCATCTTTCGAGATGTCACTGCTGCTTCTATGTTCTTTTTATTTTTTCTTTCCCTTTTTCTTTGGCCTTTTGGATGATTTGAAAGATGCTTCTTTTATATCTCAATTTTCCTGTTCAGTTCTCATTTCATATGCTATGAAAATTCCATGTAGTTCGTCCATGATTATTGAGTCTAGATCTACTCTTTCTTCCAGTGCTGATATCTTAGGATCAAATCTCATAGGAAGATATCTTAGTACCTTTTGAAAAATTACAGATTCTTTAATTTCTTCTCCCAATCCTATGATTTCATTTATTGTTTCATCAAATCGTAAGAAGTAAGCTACAATATTCTCATATTCCTTCATCTTTAGTTGTTCAAACTGACCTTTGTAAGTTTGAAACTCTGTTGCTTTGACTTTTGAATCTCCTTCATAAATATTTTGGAGCTTGTCCCAAATCTCTTTAGTGGATTTACAATGTATAACTTTGGTGTATACGGATTCACAAATACCATTCAAAAGTGCATTTGTGGCTTTGGAATTATTTTTCCCAAGTTTCATTGCTCTTTCATTTGTCGGCGAAACTGTTGGTTCTTTGTATCCATCTACAATTGATTGCCAAATTTCAAATCCATGTGCCTGTATATATGTTTTCATGCTTCTACTCCAAAATGCATACTTTTGTCCATCAATTTGTGGTATTCCATTTTTAAACATGTTGTTTCTCTCCATGATCTACCTTTCGGTTATTAAACTAATTTTTGAAGGAACCTTCTCTGATACCAATTATTGAATTACTGAGAGGAGGGGTGAATCAATAGTAGAGAAATTTAATCCTTTTCAACCATATAATGCAAGTATTATATAAGTGTAGCATTATCATCCAATAATTGCAGAGTAAATAAATAATGAAAAAATGAGCAATCATACACATACACAGTACACCAGTGTTTTTACGTGGAAACCCAAAGTGAGAGAAAACCATAGAATGATTTCTCTTATATGTCTTGAAGAATTACATTCATTGGAAGCACCGAATTCCTTTTTTTCCATCTACAACTGGAAGTAGGCTCCAAACCCATAGTTTCTCAAGCTACAACCTGAGGGAAGCTCGAACTCCCCAATTCTTTGGCTACAACAAGAAGGAGGCTACAACCCCCTATGTTCTCCGGATACAACCGAAAGGTGGCTACAACCACCTGTCCTTGCCTCGTCCAACTGCCCTGACGTAGAAGTAGAATGATGGAACCACTTTCACACTATCACTATGAGATATACTGCTGCACACCTGTACCAATCAACTGGTAATCAACCCATAACAACCCGTACCAATAACCCATGCCAACATGTAACATATATCAACCCATACCTCAACTTGTTCCATAAGCAAATGCATCAACCATGCACCAAACCTGTACAAATAACCTATCACAATAACCTGTCCAAGGAACCTGTAATCAACCTGTACCATAGACAAGTGCATCAAGCATGCACCAACCTGTACCTGAACATGTACCATCAATGAGTGGATCAACCGTGCACCCAATATGTACCAATCATGCTTCAAATATACATCAACTATGACTCATCAAGATGTACCAACACCATAGTGTTTACAACTCATGTATGTGCCAACTCATCAGCTACTTGTCTCAACCATATACCTCAACCATACACCAAGTACATATACCAATATAACCATCAAAAGTTCTTTAGAAATACATCACACTATCCATAACCAAATACCATAAAAACTTACATCAAACCATGTGCGACAACCTTGCTGTTATGTAGCCTCAATCTAAACCAACAACTTCAACAACACATCACAACCAAAATACCAATACCCATATGCCAAATACCAACAACAAAATACTAATTGTATCCCTTAACAAATATGATATATGCAACAATAATGAACATCCAATTCCATATCAAGAGATAAACCCTATCTCAAAAAACATACTGCAAACAAGATGTTCCATATCTCTCATAAATAGACCCCAACCATGTTGTTGTTGTAATTTTTTTGCCGCACTTTTTTTGCCACGATGTTTCTGGCACACTTTTTCTGTCGCGAATTTTCTGCCACACTTTTTTTGCTGCACTTTTTCTGCCACACTTTTTCTGCCGTGATTTTTCTATCACATGTTTTATACCTCTTTTTTTCTACCGTAGTTTTCCTTCCGCACTTTTTCTGCTGCAATTTTTCTTTATCAATAATACATTCCCAAATAACCTTTCACAAAAATAGATATTCAATGATATTTAGGTGTGATTAAATGAGAGAGCCTTGCCTCTTATTTATACTTTCATGTAACATCCCACTTTCCTTATTTTAGGGAGTTCTCCATTAACTTTATTATTTAAATAATTTCTTTTGCAAACACTTTTACTTTTTGGGGCTTCTAGATGACTCATGAGGGTTCTCCAACTTCACATGGCCATAACTCTCTAACCATGAGGAGTTATGTGATGTTCCACATACCACCGGAAATGACATGAGATGTATTATCCATATAGAATAGTCTTACATACAAATATATCAAAAATCATACCATTATCCATTAAACAAACTTGGGTCCATTACCTAAACCTTTGTGCTATCAGAATTTGCTACCAGACTTTCTTCAAGGGTTGACATCAATGAAAACCAAAACAATTAATCAACATAATGACCCAGATCCCATAGATATGATGAGGGTTCCCACCGAAAAACCAATCGCAAGCAGAGAAGAGGCAAGTGGCTTAGAGACGATACAACTTGAAGAAATCACCGGCCCAAAAACCCCTAAAATTACACCACCATAGATCGGATCACCAGGGGGAATTTCAACCCAGCCTGAGATATCAGGGACACCAGGGAGGACTATCATCGAAAACCCCTTTTAAGATTTAATAACTATCTACGAGGAGAGTTCAAAGTTTTCCCTGGTGACTCCGGTGCAAATCATAGAGTAGAAAGAACCTAAGAAAGCATCCACCTCCGGTCCCAATGGTCCAAGTCACAACCGTCCTTAGAATGAGCAGGAGGTAGAAAGTGCCTTGGATGATGAGACACTTGACATACCAAGAACCCCAATGGACAGCTCGAGGGATGAGCTAGGATCGAGCGAACAAGGGGAAGAGATTCCACAACAATAAATCGACATCTTGACAACCGATTACCAAGTAAGTACTGAAGCTTCCCATGATTCCTCAATTTTGGCCAGTACTTTACCCCCCGATGAGAAACAACCAACCGAGCCTTCAGGACGTACATAAGAGGTTCAAGAACCCAGTCTTGAACAAATATACATTGTTAGGAGCCTGGGAAACACTCTTACTTGGGGAGAGAAAAAATCCTCGAACCTGTGGATGAGGTTGTTGATATAAAAGAAATATCCTATGACCAAAAGAGGAAATCCATTGTGAAGAGAGAAACCAATAAAATGAGGCTTACTTTGGATATTTCCATCCTCATCACCACAGAGGAGAAATTGATAAGTACAGAGCATGCCAAGACGTTTGAGCTTATCGGCGCAGGAATGGAAATCACAAATGCCACCTTGGATAGAGCAAGGGAATATGAAGAGGGGTTGGCCATTGTGATAGAGGATTTGGAGCATCTACGCCATTTGATGAAATACTATCAGTACTCCACACATGCTACAATATTTTTGAGAAGAGAATTCCAAGATGCCTACAACAAATTCATGAGTGAGGGGCACCTTTTCACTGCAGGGACATTCGAATTCCAAGAAGACACCCTTATGGTGCTAGCAACATGCAAAAATACATGGAAATATGGTATGATAAGGACCACCAAGCGATGGAAAGAATTGATTACATCAACGCGGTTCAAAAGGGACGAGACGACAAAGAGAATGACATTCAGTTGTTGAGGGAGAACAACATCGACCGTATAAGGAATTCAACTGAATACTGGGTGAAGATGGTCGAATAAACTCAGTAGGAGATTCAAGAGAAATCGATCGATTCCGAAAGAAGTTGGACCAAGATCAATCGGGCGATGAGAGACATCGATCTCCCATAATTCGTCTCACCCAAGGACTTTGTCGACTTGCATGACATAGTCAAACCACATGCATAACAAGACTCATCGTTGACGACATAGATTGAAAAGGTGGAAAACATGGTGCCAGGTTAGGTACAACAGTTCATGGAGCACCCGATCAAGGCTGAGAAAATATTGCAATAGTTAAGTGTTAAAGTAGCAAGTATCAAGCACGGGCAGTGGAGATAAATGAGATCCTTTTGGCTCTGATGGACCAACACATATTCATGTATGCCAACACATGAGAGAAAATCTTCGTTAAATGGTTAGAGTATGAGAAGAGACATCCACTTAAGTGAAACCATTTTATGACTGTTAGAAGACAGAGATATGGAAGCGCCATGTGGCAATGTTTTGTTTTACTTAGTTTTCACTTTTGATAGTTATTTTTAGTTAATAATTTGTTATAAATAAGAGGATCGACCTTTTAGAAGAGGTCGATGATTTTTGCAAAGACCCTCATTTTTGAAATTGTAAAGAACTATTTCGGAACTACCTTAATTGAGAAGTCTTGTTTAGGACTGGAGACAAGTTACTATTTTACATCAAAGGCGTGTGTGATTGGATCATAAGGAGGAATTACTTCTGACTTTATCTTATGAATGGATGTTGTAATGAGTAAGAGTTTCTGAATTTATTGATAAGTTAGCTGATTCAATATTTTTATAGTTATTATCTCTAATGAGGGAAAGAAAATCATTGTGTTAATGTGTGATCGGTGATTAGAGATAAGGAAAATAATTTTCTTGCCATCATTTTATTGCATGTATGTTTTTTTCTTTCGATAATTGTATCTCAGTAAATAATTGAAATACCAGCAAGTTGATGCATTAATACTAGGCTTGTCGTAGGTGTGAAAATCTTTGTCTGCATGCTTGAGCATGAGGGTTATCCTGAGTTCAACCTTCTTCAACTCTCTTTTATCAGACCCATTTATAAGAGAAAATACAAAAAAGAGAATGTTCAAACTGAAGGAGGAGTTTTCACGAGAAGATATCCTATAAATGACTATGTAGATCCCATCAATTAATTAGACATATAGCAAGATATGGAGAACCATTCCACTATTAAACGCTGCAGAGTCTAATTGGGCCTTGGTGGCGGGTTTGGTTCATGATGTTGAGATAAAGGGATTTAGGACCTCTCAATAGAATTGGCACTAGAAGGAGGGCCGAAGAATGAATGGTTGACAATATTTCTGATATAATATTTCACACAGCCTGTATATTCAAAACAAGCCACATGCATGGCTATTCATTCTCAAGATAGATGACATACACTGAGTACTCCTGAAATGAGTAACTCGCCCCAGCAAGAGGAAGAACATTTATTCCATGAAATACCTTATGCTCTTCTGCACGAGGAGTTGAACCAGTTTATAAGAATCACGAGAGCTTATGCTTGACAAATTGGATCACTACCCTTAGCTTTGTTACTTCCTCATAGAAAACAAGTAAGCATACCTATGGTTGACACCCTCAACCAGGTTTTTTTTCACATGGTAGAACACCTGATAGATTTATCCCTCACCAAGATCAAACATCCCCTCAATCTAATCCCCGAAACACCAACTAATGACTGCTCTGAGCTCAACGATTTTTCTGACGAGGAAGGGTTTAACTCGAAACGCTTAGTTTCGGAGTCGGACAACATGGAAGATAACAATGATCATAATCAAGAAAGGGGAAACCCACATCAGAATAATCAACCGTGGTTGGCCAAAGATTCTCTGGCAATCCCCGAACGAGTACATAACCTTCCTCAACATCCAGAAAAGTTACTCCCTAAATTTGACCCTGAAACCTCAGAATTTCCTGAAGACCATATAAAAAAATTCATACTAGCTATTATACTAATGAATGTCCAACTGTCGAACATGAATACATAGTATGCAATATTTTCCCCTATACTTTTGAGAATCCGGCCTCCACGTGGTATTTTAACTTTCCTGTAGGGTCCATAACCAGTTGGACAAAGTTTCAAAAGAATATTTTAGATAAATGTGCAGAAGAAACCACTACATGAGCTTTGATGGATGAGTTGTTCACCTCCACCATGAGTTCAAAGGAGAAGGTTAAAGAATTCAATCAATGATTCACCACTATCCTAAAAAAATTTCAACCCGAAGCTAAACCCACTCAGGAGTTGAAAATCGAAGTATATGCTAATGCTCTCCTTGCTTCCATTTCCATGTTTGTGAAGAGGGCTGCCAAAACAACCTTAGCTGAGAATTTTAAGGAAGCCAAAACTATATAACTCCAAATGAAGGGATGTAAGGAGGGCCAGGTCTCATTAGTTAAGACGGAAGTTCCTCCTCCTCCTAGGAGAGGACTCTTGTTGACCAGAACCTCAGGGAAACAAATAGAACAAGGTCCTAAAAAAGGAAGCGGAGACATAGAAGAACTACGACGAATGATAAAGAAGTTTTCAAATGAAATCATAGACATGAAAAGAAGTGCACGGGAAGGAAACCAAGGCCATAGGACCTATAAATCCTTTTTTAAAAGAAATCCATTATTCAAATAAATTGAACCTCCCCTAGCCAACTTAAACATTGATCTGGGAAATATAACATCCAAATATTTCTGTACCTATCACGAAGAGAAACATTCTAAAAGAGACTGTCCACAATGGGTGCATGTCATGAATTTGATGGAAAACCGGTTCCTAGAAGAAGTTTCCCTTACTGGAAAATCAAGTGACTTAGCTGTGAGTATTGCTGATCAGGAAGAAGTGGACCCACCAGAAGAAACAACCATGCTGCTATGGGACCCTCACCTATCGATGCCTTCCGATGATATATTTGAGGTTCAAGAACCACCCATAGAGGTCTTTACTATGCAGACATGAAGTAGGGGTCAACTAGTCTCAAACGACCTTATCGTGGCCCATGCTTCGAGAGGAAAACAAACGTCTGATCACCTGAAAGAATATTTTGTCTCGCAAAGAAATCCTATAAACATCCATACATGAGAATCACCCAAGATAGACTACAACATAGTAGAATATTTGAAAAAATTGAAGGCTAATATATCGGTCATGGACATGTGTAGAATTCCCCAGCAAAAGGACTTTCTGTTACAAGATTTGAAGTCATTAGAAAATCATATAACAAGCACTGACCAAGGAGAAAATCTAACCCTCTTAGATGTAATAAATAAGCCAATTGTAAACTCTTTCTTTGAAGATAAAAGGGGAAATCCTTTTGTCCCACCGTTCCTCTTGACATTCGAAGTCTTCAATAGAAACCTCTATAATTGTCTGGTTGAATTAGGGGAATCCTATAATGTTATTCCATTATATATATGAAATAAATTAAACGCAATCCCTCTCAAAAGTGATAAACATGTGATACAACTAGACATAACCCAGGTGAAAGTTATGGGAGAACTCAAGGATGTCATGATCAGGATGGCGACTCACCCAATTTTTTTTCAAGTAATTGACATCATTGTAGTATATATCCTAGAATCTTATGGATTGCTACTTAGTTGAGATTGGTCCGAGAAGTTAAAAAGATACTTTAGTACATACTAGGATCACCTTTGGTTTCCATTAAAGGGACACATGAATATGATCAGGATCGATAGGGAAATATATCTAAAACATATTGTCACCGACCTAGAAACCCTCGACGAACCCTCTTCGACAGATTTCCCTGTGCTAGGAAATTATTCCTACCACTCCAATTTCGGGAATTCCTCCCCTCTCTCATATGATGTCCCTCTTACTCAAAAATTCGAAATGAATTTTCAAGAAAATTCGTCGACGACGGCAGAAGAAACCCTCTTCTGTCAAGAGCCTCTGTTAAAAATCACAGAGTAGATAGAAGGAAAGGAGGAAAGTGGTAGGTGAAAAGAAACTGATGATTTTCTCTCACAAGTTTGGACCTTGTACTTTGATGAGTCTAAGTCACAAGAGGGATCAAGAGTAGGGTGTATCCTCATTTATACCACAGGTAAATGAAATTTCCTGTCCTTCAGACTACAATATGAATGCACAAACAACACCGCCAAGTATGAATCTCTAGTACAAGGGCTAAAAAAATCCATAGAATTAAACGTTAAATAACTAAAGGTTTCAGAGACTCTGAAATAATCGTTAGATAAGTAAGGAACACTATACACTGCAACTCTCCCCACCCAAGGAATTATCAACAAGAAGTGCATAGACTAATAGAAAATTTTGAAGCCTTCAACGTTACAACGATCCCCAGAACAAAGAACACTCTTGTTGATTCCCTAGCCATCGCTGCCTCAAGGCTATCCCCTTTAGAAGACTATGAAGCTTCCCGGTTCATTGTGGAGCTACTCTACAAACCATCTGTGACCAACAATATTTCTAATTCGAAGGTCTTTGAGGGAGATGAACAAATCATAAACTTCCTAACCAATTAGGAAAATTTTAAAGATCTGGCTATTGACGATGAAATATTTCAGGAACATCTAGTGGAAACCAATCCCCATGTACAAAGAGATGAAATAGATTAATCGACTGACAAATCGAGGTTTCACATGATACTAAAAGGGGTAGCCAATTTAGAGAACCTCTTTGACTTAAGGGAAAGATTTGAAGGGTCAATGAACACAAATACAGGGAGTTCGTGTCCCATGTACAAGACTATTAATCTAGGAACCCTCGAGAACCCTAAGAATATAAATCTTGGCAAGACAATATCTAAAGAAGAAAGGAATACCTATCTCAAAATTTTCAGAGAATATCAAGATGTTTTTGCATGGTCCTACCGAGATTTGGAGACTTATTATACTTGTATCATTGAACACACAATCTCGTTAAAAACTAGAGTAAAACCCTTCCAACAAAATATATGGAAGTATCACCCATCTATGGAGCCTCTCATGTGTCAGGAGTTGAAGAAATTACTAGATGCTAAAATTATCTTCCAAGTTAGACACTATGCATGGGTAGAAAATTTGGTTCCTGTCAGAAAAAAGTCTAGGGAGATCCGTCTTTGTGTGGATTTCAGGAACCTCAACAAAGCATAAAAAAAGGACAACTACCCAGTCCCACCGATGGATAAACTCTTGCAGACCGTGTCTGGTTATGAGATTTTCTCCCTGCTAGACGGTTTTTCAGATTATAACCATGTTCTAGTTTCAGAGGAAGATCGAATGAAAAATACCTTCTGAACCAAGTGGGGAACCTTTTCTTATAAACAAATTCCCTTTGGGTTAATCAATGTAGGGACAACATTCCAAAGGGCCATGGATGTAGCGTTTCAGGGACTAATCAACAAATGTGTAGTAGTTTATTTGGATGACGTGATTGTATATTCAAAGAATAGAGAAGATCTCATCCAACACCTAAACCATATTTTTGAAAGGTGTAGGAAATACAATATATCCTTAAACCCTAAGAAAAATATCTTTGGTGCCGAGGAAGGGAAACTACTAGGTCATATTATCTCTCAAGCAGGAATTCACATAGACCTAGAACATATTAGGGATATAACATAGCTTCCATTACCCCACAACAAAAAGGCTATGCAATCCTTATTTGGGAAAATCAATTTTGTGAGAAAATTCACTCCCGATTTTGCTGAAACTATCAAACCCTTACAAAAGATGATCCAAAAATATGTTGAATTTAAGTGGGATGATGAACGAAAAAGTTCTTTCAACAATATTAATACTGCAATATATCAATCTCCAGTGTTGCGAAGTCCCGACTTTAGCAAAGATTTTTTCCTCTACACCTTTTCCTCCAACCAATCGTTAGTTGCAGTATTGACTCAGAAGGATGATGGAAACAATGAGGCCCCGACCTCATTTATGAGCACTAATATCCAATGGGACAAACTAAATTACCTTGCTATAGACAATCAAGCTTACGCGGTGTACAAGGAAGTGAAACACTTTAGATATTACATCCTAAAGAACCACACCAAATTCATTGTGCCTCATGCCGCAGTACGATCCCTATTCACTCAGCAGGAGATGGGGGAAAGAAGAGGGAAATGGATGGTAGTGTTCCAAGAATTTGATCTCGATATAAAACCTGCCAAACTAGTTAAGGGACAAGGATTATCTAAATTGGCAGTTGAAGCCTAGGACCAAGTAAATGAAGACCCTGGGTTGGAGAATGAATTGGCATTATGGTGTAGTGAAGCTTCATATGTCTCCCCAGGGTAGTAGTATTGGTATGAGAAACTAATTTATCTCCTGCATCATGGGACTTGCCCAGAAAACCTAAACCCTAGGGAAAGGAGAGCTCTCAGGCTAAAATCAACACAATATCGCCTCATAAATTCGGTGCTCTTCCGCATTAATTATGATGGGGTACTTTTAAGATGTCTCGAATGAGAATACACAGACAAGGTTTTGAAGGAGCTCCATGATGGTCCTGTAGGTGGACACTTTGAAGGGAACACCATCGCTCACAAAATACTGATATTTGGCTATTATTGGCCTACTCTGTTCATGGATGCTCACACTTACGCTAGGAATTGTAAAACTTGTTAAATAAGCATGGGGAGGGAAAAGAAAGCAGTTGTCCCACTCCAACCTGTGGCCGTCTCCAGGCCATTCGAGCAATGGGGGTTAGATATCATAGGAGAAATTACACAGAGTTATTCACAACAACATAGATACATACTGACTGCCACATACTATTTCATGAAATGGGAAAAGGTCATCCCCTTGACTCATGTGAACGAAAAGGTGGTGATCCAATTCATAGAACAAAATTTGATCACAAGGTTTGGTATGCCTTCTATATTTGTTTTCAATAATTCCTCTTATGTTTATTCCACCCTATTAACAGAGTTTTCTCTAGACAAAGGAATCATAATCAGATACTCTGCAAACTACTATCCATAGGGGAACAAAGTGGCAGAATCAACCAATAATAACCTAGTGAGGATATTAAAGAAAACAGTTGCAGACAACGAGAGGAATTGGCACATTTCACTTCATAATTCCTTATGGGATGATAGAGTAACACCCAAGGAAGCTATAGGTAATTCCCCATACTTTCTGGTATATAGAAAGGAATCCATTCTCCCAAACAGGCTATATCTTTCGTCTCTTTACGTTGCTCAAGATTCTATAGGACAACCCTCATCAGTTATTCAACAAACAATTGATACCCTCCTCATTCTAGAAGAAGAAAGGGATAAAGCAAAATCAAAGTTCATTTCTCATAAAGAGATAGTTAAAAGGTGGTTTGACAAGCATAAGGCCAAAGAGAAGAATTTTGAAGTAGGATACTTAGTCCTGAAATGGGACATAGTGAATGAGATGAAGGGAAAAAATTCGAAGTTTCAGAATCTATGGCTTAGACCATTTCAGGTAGCCGAGAAAATTGGGGTAGGCACATATCGGTTGAAAAATACGAGGGGGGAACCTGACGCCCTCCTGGTGAATGGCCAAGCCCTAAAACAATATTTTTGTTAACAAAAAAAATAAAAATAAAATGTGTGTGTTTTCATGATATTTTGTTTTAGGTAGGCTAATTACGGAGTTCTTCATTTTTTTTTCTTGTTAAAGTATTGTTTGCGCTTTGAAGTTTGTGTTCAACAAGGCATTGGTTGACCTTAGTTCATGTGGTATAGCAAACTCTGTTTCTGACTCATGCTTACATACAACACAGGAAGCATTGGGATAATTGTGGTTGTTTTGAAGGAATTCTCTATCTAACCTGTGGAGATAAACAACCTTGGAAAAGTGACGAAGTGTCCACCTGGTGGTTTGGTAAAATCTAAAGGGAGATATGGTAATATGGAAAGGACCACATGTATGTCAAGACAGAGCTAGCAAAAATTCACCTTAACCATCTGAGTTTGCAAATAACAAACGTCCTCCTCTCCCACTTGCTCAGGGAATTCTGTTGAAACAAAATTAATTAGATCAAATGAGTGAAAAGTAGGAGAGGGTATGCATATAACTTCGCCATGGCTATGGATGCTCGTTGGCAGTAGAGAAAGGTTTGTAACGCCAGGGTGACTCCACTGGGGCTATGGAAGATCACTGACAGCGAAGCAACATCGTAGGAAGTGAATGATGATAACTAAAAGGCCTGGTGCCAGTAAATGATTTACTCAACTCTTGTCAAAAGAGGGCATGGGTCATGCTTAGAGGAAACGAAGGTGGAATAAAGGTTAAAATCCCACAAGCATGCTCGGATTCACCAACCAGGGAATTTCAAATCCAATAATAGAAGAGGCTCTCATAAAATAATAGTTAAGTTCTTAACCAACTTTTTCATCAACT
The DNA here is from genome assembly GCA_010110895.2 of Picea sitchensis. Lineage (NCBI taxonomy): Eukaryota > Viridiplantae > Streptophyta > Pinopsida > Pinales > Pinaceae > Picea > Picea sitchensis. The sequence continues at coordinate 407,019 of SNQJ01S0000500.1, read as the reverse complement.
GAGACCGGGGAAGAAATAGAGATTCTTCTTCAGTAAGTCACCATTTGTTGAGAACTCAACACACCCTAAAATCCTTATCAAATTTTTTCACTTTTTGGGTACCATTTGTTTTCTGCACTGCCTGACTTGACTTCATTTTGGGAAATGTTTTATSTTTGTTTGTTTTCATGACTCATATCAAMTTTTTGGGTTTGTTTGAACTTATGAAACCTCATGTCTAAAAGACCTTAACACCTGAATTAAGAACCGACAGCTAAAAAYTGCACCTAATGCACTCAGGTTCGACGTCGGAAAGAATTCAATTAAGTAAAGGAACCACACAAAAACAATAGTCATCGATCGCTAGTTCTCATCGGCATCAACATAAGGCGATTTTGGTTTTCGTAAGTTATTCGCATAAAGGTTCGAGAGATAGTTGATGTCTGATGCATTTTATCGGGATCGGGGAAATCAAGAAGGATCACAACAAACATTTCAATCGCAATAATGTTATCTCTGATCACCGATCCCTAATTCATTTTCAGCATCGAGACTTTTTCGAGGGAGCCGATCCGAGAACACTTGGGTAGGTTTATCATCGACTTCTGATCTTTGACACCTTTTGACGTCGAAAGGTTAGGATTTAGTTTTATAATAGATGGCTTAAATAAAGTCTTGATTCCGATTAACACGAGCGAATTAAGCCACTGGTCTCGAATGCCACGTGTCTTTACGAGGTAAGAGGGTCGTACGGTCTAGTTTATCCCGAGTCATTTTTGGTTCCCTATGTCCTAGTCACACTTTCGAGTCATCTTTGCCACTTTAGCATTGTACAAAAATATCGATTGACGTCAGAGATTTTGCTAGAGGATATCAACAAAAATGTTCACGGCATAATCCTGAACCCTGATCCACCAACTAAAAGAGAGAAATGATGGGACATTTGCGACATTAGATACGATCAAATTTTGACATTTAAGGAACTAGTTAATGCCTGATCCCGCATTTTTTTCTACCCCATGCACCGATTAGATAACAACATTTTGAAATAGCCTATATAACACATTACCACTCGCTCCTCCACCATCAACCCACGATGAATTTAAGTTTAAACACCTCTGAAGATCCGATGACATATTTGTTGAAATTTCACTCATAACCAGAATTGAATGGCTGACGCAACATGGTAAGATCATCCCTGTTTAAATCTCTAGAACCATTCTGAACAATTTCATTCTGCGCGTAAGTGAATTCCAGAGCGTCCGAAGGAGATGAGCGAGGGAATCGAGACTGTACTGACCCTTTTGATTATCAAAACCAGGTTTAACAAGCTTCATAGGTATGTATCCAAGTCTATCAATTCATTGGTTATAATTTATATATGCGCACCTGATTTTCTTGCACAATCTCTAAACTATGGTATAGTTTTAGGTAATATGTCACCGAGAAATCCAACGACCAGACTCTCACCTAGAGCACCAAAGCTGAAATAAGTCAAGATAGGAGAAGTCTCTTATCCGAGGACTGCAAGGAAATTGGAGTATGCTCCCAGGGAAAATCCTGTCATCAAAACCTCGACAAAGAAAGATTTTGGCCAGCCTCCAACCTTTGGTGATACTGAAGCAAGCAATGGGTCCAAAATAATGCTCCCACAGTGGGGGGATATCTTTAACAGGATAATCTGAGAAGAATACCCAGAATATATCCCACACAACGATCCAGACGTAAGGACGCTCAATGACCAGGTGTTTCCGACAATCTAATGGTCCTATTTACACATTATGTCAAGTAGAAACCCAATTTTCCCCTACATAGAGGTTTTGAAATGGCTCATCGATCACACAGATGGGAAAAAATGCTTGATCAACGATGATAATGATGGATGCGCCGAAGTTTTCCTCTCGACATAAGTCCAGAAGTATTATAACATCAGGGACCCAGAGGAGCAACTCAACACATAATTTGTGGTAAAGTTTTATGAGTTCCATGACACTAGTCGGTTGATGGCCTCATGGTGGAAGGAGGAAAAGAAGTTCACTAACCGGAGAAATGGCTGGTATGGAACGATTAATCTGAGGGATCCATACATCTATTTAATGGATCTCATTTGTTGGTTATATGGAGAAATGGAATACTCCAAGTTTTCAGAAGCATGGATTCCTTTGGCATACACAGTTGCAATCACCGGGAGCAGCTTCAACTGGGGAGCAATAATCTCAAAACAATTAAGCATCTATCTACATCAGGCTCAGACACCGAAGGAAGGAGAGGCACCAAATTTCTACATGGCATCATACCTGCTCAATGTCATGTGCACAAGGAACGTCTTCGCCGACATGAATCTAAGATGGCATGTTGTAGAGCTCCCGGTCCATGTCTACTTCATCGTACTATGGGAGAACATATACAAAAAATATTATGATCTCATCTGTGATGAATTCATCTCCCACATTTATTTTATTATTTTTAAGAAAGAATTCCCAAGGCTATCGGCGACAACCAAGAAAATGATAGCCAAGGTAGGCCATTGGTACTTGGATGAATGCTCAACCTACATCATGGTGTTCAGGGCCACCGGAGAACCAAATATCCCACCCGCTCATGTCCCAGACCGACTCGT
>SNQJ01S0000500.1:359357-404410 GCA_010110895.2 Picea sitchensis | reverse complement strand
ATAGTTATTTTTAGTTCATAATTTGTTATAAATAAGAGGATCGACCTTTTAGAAGAGGTCGATGGTTTTTGTAAAGATCCTCATTTTTGGAATTGTAAAGAACTATTTCAGAACTACGTTAATTGAGAAGTCATGTTTAGGACGAAAGACAAGTTATTGTTTTAAATCAAAGGCGTGTGTGATTGGATCATAAGGAGGAATTACTTCTAACTTTATCTCATGAATGGATGTTGTAATGAGTAAGAGTTTCTAAATCTATTGATAAGTTAGTTGATTCAATATTTTTATAGTTCTTATATCTAATGATGGAAAGAAAATCGTTGTGTTAATGTGTGATTGGTGATTAGCAATAAGGAAACTAATTTTCTTGTCATCATTTTATTGCATGTATGTTTTTTTATTTCGATAATTGTATCCCATTCAATAATTGAAATACCAACAAGTTGATGCATTAGTACTAGGCTTGTCATAGGTGTGAAAATATTTTTCTGCATGCTTGAGCACGAGGGTTATCCTGAGCTCAGTCTTCTTCAATAGTTAAGTTTTCCCCCTTTTCCTTTACCTAGCTGATTTATACCAACACCTATCTTTTATCAGATCCATTTATAAGAGAAAATACATAAAAGAGAACATTCAAACTGAAGGAGGAGTTTTCATGAGAAGATATCTTGTAAATCACTACGTAAATCCCATCGATTAATTAGTTGGATCGCAAGATATGGAGAACCATTCCACTATTAAAGGCTACAGAGTCTAATTGGGACTCGACGATGAGTTTGGTTCCTACTATTGAGACAAAGGGATTTAGGACCCCTCAACACCACCATGGAGAAGATCACTCATAAGATCCACTAAAAAGGGATCTCCATGGATTTTAGGGAGAAAATATATCTTCAAGTATTTTAGGGAGAAAATATCTCTCAAGTATTTTAACGAGGAAATATCTCTCAAGATCAACCAAATTAGGATTTTGGTTTGAGAAAATATCTCAACCATCCATGAGATTCTCAACCTATCCTTGAAAATAGGAAACCAAATGTGAGGTGGATTCTCACACAAAATTAATTTGATTTTTATGAATATTAATAATAATTAATTCATGTGCACATATTATTTTGACCTTCATATAATATATTTATCCTCCACATTGACTAGGGATCATGACAAATGTTATTTCATGGTGTCAGTGCATGTGACACTTCCATGACACTTGCAACACTTAGCGTGAGGTACTTAAGTCTGGAATTTTGGTGTGTAACACATCCCTAATGAGCTAGTTTTGATAACACTATCGAGATACTTTTTATCATAGTCTTTGACATTGGAAATGTTTACACTTTATGAAAAATATCATCTCCAATGGAGCCTCTTCGATGAAACGTCCCAATGCATATAACTCCACTACATTATAAATCACTTTCCTGTACCTTTGTGTCAAGTTTTTATTGGCCAAAAGATTTGGTTTATGTGGTAAAAGTCATACATGTGGAGTGGGTCCCTCACATAACCGCCAAAATTACATGGTAGTGATTAATTCTTCAAGTCCAAACATTTTACCTCTTTGAGAGTAAATTTTGTTTCATACAGGTATGATTTTTAAAGGTATGAATATTCTCTCGATACCTTCCCATGAGAATGAAGACTAACCATGATGCATTCTTGTCTCCAATGACTCCTCACCAATGGATCCTCTCTAATAGAATATTGGAATCCCTTCCCTTGAAGTGAGATTTTCATCATATTTTATCCCCAATGATCTACTCCAATAAGGCTAGTGTGAAGCATTATGGTTTCAAATTGGACTAGAATTTTGTACACGATAAGTAATGAAAGAATAAAATGCACATATGTATAACCTCTTCCCTTGCACGATTCCCAATACAAAAAGAATCATTTCTTAGGCATATCCATTGGAATGCATACAACATGAGGTATTTGAAATATTATGATGGATCACCCCAATGACTATGTTCGATATTACTATCGGGGATTTGTTTTAGACTGAATCTCCCAATACACAAATATGAGAAGATATTTATTGCCGAGACCATTAATGATAATGCAGTATCCCCCCTAAATACAAGTTGTTTTCCATTGGACATTAATTACAATATAGTGGGGGTAAATTATGAATACATAAAGCCTTTTTAATCCTAAATGATGCTTGATTTGTATAATGCAAGTCAGTAAAAATTGTGTTGTGCATACAACGATTTCAAGATAATCTTAGACTTCTTCAAAATCCAACAACAACAATTATGTGAATGAATTAATTTAAATTAGTTATAATGTTGTATTAATCTAGTAAACGTGTGTGGGATTCGTCTATTGTAGGAAATCATAACAAGATTATGTCGCGTCTACAGAGTAAAAGAGGGAAAAACTACGTGGTGAATGCACCTACACCTATCGTGATTTTAGATGAAATTTTGACTATGGAAGCTAACATATTTAATGGGATGTATCACTATCCTAGGTACAATTAAATATATGGTATTTTAAAAACTCGATACTTCCTTCTTGATAACAAAGATCTGGAGGTATATTAGAATATCAGAAAAAATTGCATTCACCTAGTCATTTCCCATCTGATGATGTTCCCTTATAATGACACAGTAAGATGGTGCTTTACACACTTTGACAAAGATACAACTTCAATAATGAGTAAATCAAATATTTTGAGAGCATCGTTAAAACCAAAGGGCATCAAATTTCGATATCACCTCCCAAAACCTCCAGTTTCTTTGAACGAGTCGTTCTTAAATAAGTTTTTGGAAGATAATGAGGACTTTGAATAATTGATGGAGGAATGATGGGTTTACAAGCATAGATTGGTCAAGAAAGGGGAATGATTGTTCCCTGCATAGTACCTGAATAATCCCTACAGGATGTTCATTACCATGATATGTCAATTGTATGGAGAAGAAAAGAGCACACCCTTCCATATGGAATGGTTCTTGATGGAATACACAGTGATAAATGTGGGACAAATATTCAACTAGGAAAACATATTGGCCTTCAAAAAATTTCCCAAAATCAAGGATGATCTAGGTATGAAAAATCATATCTTCTCTGTGTCTACATTCCTCATTGATGCTATCTTCTCTGTTATCGTCTTTCTTTCTTTTGGATGGAATAAGGACCTTAGTAAACCGCCTATGCATGTCTATTGTTTATAATTATTGGATGTAAATTATAATAAATACATATATGAAATATGTGATTATTTTCTTTCTCTCCTATTGATCCAGATAGATCTTGGTGGCCTCCCACCTATTCCAACTAGCTCATTTTGGCAGTTTTCCAATTTGACAATTGTTTCCTAGTTTTCGGGTCCCTTCATAGGTCATTTTAAGGCCCTAAACAACATTTTCAGGGCTAGCCAAAATCAATTTTTGTGGGGATCACCACAAGAAACATGTGTAGTCCTCGGATAGACCTTTCCAAAGGGATATCATACGCCAAAAATGAATATCATATGAAAATGTTACAACCACGAGAAGTTGATGTACTAACTTACCCAAATGGGGCCCACATGACTTTTGGCACTTCATCCCCTAGGGTTAGGATTTTGTATGTATAGGGTTTTTGACAATATTGTTTATTGTAAAAAGGACTTGAGAGACTCATTGTAATCATCTTATGGAGAATGAGTGCATCCGTCACATCTCTTCTCAGATATAAGCCACCACCATTCTAGCAAGATTGTTTTTCACTGCATTTTATAGTTTAAGCTTATTTCCTTATTGAATACAAAACAATTTTACTGTATATCTATTATTTTGTGTTAAGAATACTTTGATAATAATCTGTATTGATTTCATTTTTCTCATAAAATATGGATCAATGGTATCAGAGCAGTGTGCTCCTTGTCGTTCGTAATGCACGTCCCCAATGAGGATAGGGTACAAAGAATTGGGTCTCGAGCTTGTTTCTCTTGAGGACAAAAGAAATCGCATGCCCAAGAGACCTCTCATGGAGGGAGAAGATAAATACCATGGGACAAGAGATCCCTTCAAAATGTTTCTCGAGGAATCCCTCATGCAACAGAGGAACGAGATGATGGATAGTTTTGCGCAAATCCTTTGGCGGCTACCAACAGACGATGCATCTTCCTCAAACAGAGGTGTTGCCCCCTTCAAGGTACAAATCAACTTCTATATTCCTATATTTGAAGGTCAGATAGACGTAGATGTTGTAGACAAATGGTTGAATCTGCTAGAAGGGTATTTCTCTGTCCATAACTTCTCGAATAGAGAAAAGATTATTGTTGCACTCCTCAAATTCGTTCGTCATGTCAAAGATTGGTGGGAAACGTTTTGTGAGCACAAGGAAAAAAAGGAACCATAATTATTTATAGTCGTGGTCACCTGGGAGTCCTTCAGGGATGATATTAAGGAACAATACTACCCTGTTTTAAGTTCTGACGACTTGTATACAAAATGGACCACACTGCGGTAAGGAAAGAGACCACGCGGTGCCTGAGTTCACAAATATATTCCATACCTTGCAAACCAAGATGGGTATCAAATATTCTGAGCAAAATATGGTTCTCAAGTATCACGACTATCTGCATAGATACATCTAGGACGAAATGGAGTTTTTGGACATCTCACCCTTGGGTGAAACCTACCGATATGCCATCAAAATTGAGTAGAATCTCAAACAAAAGACATGAAAATTTGGTCCTGGGAACCCCTCAAAGCAAAATCTAGGAAAGGGAAGCCGCAAACCGCAGAACAAAGGACATAGAAATGACGAACCACCTCAGGAACACCAGTCTAGGATGTAAGAAAATAAGGACACTAGAAAGAAAAATAAAGATATCGGGAAGTGGTGCGACTTCCATAAGAGCCACTGGCATAACACAGTTGATTGTCACTCAAAGTAGTCGTTGATGGATGAGGTGAAATCCTTTGAATTAGATGTGTGTTCCAACTATGAGTTAGAACCAGAAAGGGGGATATAGATCATTGATACAGAACCCAGTGCTACCATTGCTACCACTAAGTTCCATCATGGTGAACTAGACGAGGCAAAGGAAGGAGAGTGTCTTTTTCATTCACAGATGTTGGTGAAGGGTACCCCACTGCACTTCATCGTTGATAGCAGTAGCCAGAAGAACCTCATCTTAGCAGAGTTTTTCAAGCGAATTTCCCTGCCGACAATGCCGTACCCACAACCCTACACCATCAGATGGCTCAACCAAGGAATCAACATCCGCTTCAACCAACAATGTCGCATGTCATACAAAATCAAACCCTTCAAAGACTAGGTATTGTGTGATGTTTCCCCTCTCGAAGTTTATAATGTTCTTTTGGACCAACCATATTTATGGAAACACCATGTTGTATATGAGTCTAGGCCTCGCAGTGTCATTATTACATTGAACAAGAAATTGTACATGATATCATAGGTAGTCCCACCTAGTACTATTTCCTTGATATCTTCCAAGCAATGCAGGAAGGTCATCTCTCAAATGGGGAAGTTTTTCTTCCTCATGATTCACTCTCAGAATGAGTGAAAGATAACAACCACATCTAGGGTCTTCGTGGCCGACCTCTCCACACAACAAAAGAAAGTGGATAAGGTTGTGGAATCATACTCATATATCTTTTTGTCACCTACCGAGGTACCTCTGCACTGTCAGGTCAAACACCCCATCGATCTGACCCCCAATGCATTGCTTCCTAATGGACCACTCTACCGCCACTCTATGTTAGAGAATGAGGAGATCAAGCGACAAATCAAAGAACTACTCCACAAGGGGAACATCCATCCCATACCATCACCTTGCGGAAGACCAATCATGCTGGTATAGAAGGAAGATGGAACCTGGCGACTCTACATTGATTACCGGGCCCTAAATAAAATCACAGTCATAAACTGATACCTGATTCCCCGAATTGATGACCTCCTTGATCAACTCACGGGGGAAAAATACTTCAATAATATTGATCTGAAGTCTGGCGACCACCAAGTCTGAATAGAATAGGCATATGTATGGAAGACCACCTTCAATTCCAAGGAAGGTATTTTCAAATGGTTGGTCATGCCCTTTGTCTTGACAAATTCTCCAGCCACTTTCTTGAGGAGGATGGACGATATCCTGCAACCATTCACCAATAATTTTGTAGTGGTGTATCTAGATGACATTCTCATTTACAAAAAGACTTTGAAATAACACTTGCAACATATTCAACAGGTTTTGCACACCTTGCGGCAACACAAGCTATACACCAACTTGGAAAAATGCTCCTTCAGAATGGACAAGGTCCATTAACTAGGCTACATCATTGATCAACATGGTGTACATGTGGATCCAACCAAGATCCAAGTCATCTGTGATTGGATAGCCCCAACCACACTCACTGAGATTCAGAGCTTCTTGGGTCTTTCCAATTTATACCACAAGTTCATGTTCAGTTTCTCCCATATTGCATGGGCCCTCAGCCAAGTAACCAGGGGTGGTGGTAAGGTGAAATTTGTGTGGGGCCAGTTCCAACAACAAGCGTTCGATGATTTGAAGCAACTCTTGTGCTCAACCCCAGTACTTTCACTATTGAACCTACAACAACCCTTTCATATCAAGACAAATGATTCAAACTATGCTGTTGGAGTCGTTCTCACTCAACACGACCACACCATGGCCTATCATAGTGAGACACTATCATATGTTTTCTGTAAGTTCCCTACTTACGAAAAATAAATATACTCCATTGTGAAATATTGTTGCCAATGGAGACATTACATTCTTGGGAGGGAGAAATTCATCCACATTGATCATAAGCCACTGCATTTCATGCAGACACAAGGAAAATTGCAGAATGACCGCCATCATAAGTGGTCGACATACTTGCAACAATTCCACCTCAACATCAAGTATAAAACAGGAAGCAACAACTGTGTCGTTGATTGCCTCAGCAAAACTCCATTCGCGGAACTCACCACGGTGCTAGACTCATGCGGCCATGAGACCTCTGGATGGTCCCAACTCTATATGATAGACCTGGACTTCACCACCACCTACCAAATGTTGGGTGCAAACATAGTTGTGGCTAATTTCCATCTTCAGTATGGGTTGTTGTGTCGTCTGGGCCATATATGTAGTGCATCAAGTGAGTGAGTGAAGCTGATCTCAGAATCCCACTACAGTTGGGTGGCAGGACACTTCAGCGTCGAAAATACAGTGGAAATGTTGCAGAAACATTTCTACTGGTTGAAGCTTCGATAGGAGGTCAAAAAGTATATTAGGTCCTACACTCCCTGCACTATTTCCAAACCGACCAATAAGAAATAGGGCATGTAAACTCCTCTACCTACTCTTGACAAGCCATGGGAATCCATCTCCATGGACTACATGTCGAGCCTCCCATCCACCAAGGGGGGAAATGACTGTGTTTTTGTGGTTGTTGATCATTTTTCTAAGATGGTGATTCTAGCCGCCTGCAAGAAGAGCATCATAGGATGGTGATTCTAGTCACCTAGTTAGAGCATCATAGCAGAGGCCAATCGCCACATCTTCGAATGATTCTGGGTACATTTTTTAATTCCACAAACCCATTTCTTAGATCGATAGTTGATTTCTCAACACATTCTAGTCACACCTCTGGTCACTGTTGGACACCAATCTCAACAAATCCACAACCTTCCACCCCCATACGATGGCCAAACCGAGGTCATAAATAGAATGATCATGCATATTCATGTGCATGTATAATTCAAGCACCCTCTCTCACATGGGATGAGATTATTCCTATGTCCAACATAGCTACAACCGATCCTCGTATAGCTCAACCGTCTAATAACCCCTTTTAGGCGGGTTATGATTCCAACCATTGGGTCCTTATGATGTTTCACTACCTTGCAAATACCTCTACCGACCATTCTCTTCTCCAACCTGATAAAGCCACTTAGTTCATTGAGTGGACCCAACACATCCACCAACCATTTCAGGATATCCTACAAAATTCCAATGACAAGTACAAGCAACATGATCAACACCTGCGCCACATAAGTTTTAGGTGGTCAACAAAGTTTGGTTTCATTTTAAAAATCATACCCTTACCTGTAGCTTCACTCCACTCCATTATGGGTCGTACACCATCACCAAGGTTGTGGGTGATAATTTTGAGCTCAACATTCCACCTTTCCTTGGCCTCCACTAAATGTTCAACGGGGATCTCCTTCGACCTTATTTCCACCATTATTGAACAACTCGTATCAAAACAACCTAAACCAGATATCAATCTCGACTACATACAATAGGTATCTATTTATCATATTGTGGACAAACATGTTAAGGGAACTCACCAAATAGACGATCCAACTCTATCAAGTTGTCAAAGAAGGGAAGTTTTGCACCAAGGCAAGTGGCTCACCGGGGCCAAATTCAACATAAATTTCATCATCTAATGGGGAAAGCAACGCACAGAGACCATTTATTCTGGGGAGTATTGATCCATATATGGTGTTTTTCCGCTCGGCATTTTTTCCTAGATTTGGGTCCAAAAATTCTAAGGTTGTTTTGAGGCCCTAAACAACGCTACGGCTCATATCAAAATCAATAGATGTAGGGATCAAGCAGAAACTGTGTATTCCTTTAAGTAAATTTCAACGATATCGTATACTTAAAATGAATATTGTATGCAAAAGTTACTTAATCTCTCGAAGTTGATGTACTAATCCACCAAACGAGGGCCCATTACGACTTTTTGGCACTTCATCTCCTAGGTTAGGTTTTGGATGTCTAGGGAAGACATTCATTTTATTGTAAAAATTCCTTGAGAGCCTCATTGTAATCATCTTCTAGCTAATGAACGCGCAATCATCATATCTCTTCTCAGAGGTAAGACGCCATCATTGCAAGCTTGTTTTCCGCCACATTTGCCAGCTTTCAACTATTTCCTTATTGAAACCAATTTTAATGACATATCTTTTATTATGTGTTAAGCATATTTGATAATAATCTATATTCATTTTTATCACCCAAGAAGCCCTTTGTGGTTGTAGACCAAATGTGCTTCTTTGTAAGTTAAGAAAATGGATGTTTTGTATTTTTGTGGATCAATGGATAACTCAATTCAACTTATGGTATTCAAACATCAAAATGATAAACAAAAAGACGCTGTTCTCAAAGATTAATTAATCACAGATAACTTTTAGATTGGTGAAGAATGACAGCTAAACCAATACAATGTAGGGTCTAAGAGACAATCAATAGAATTATTATCAGGCTATGAGTTAAACAATGGGATGACAACCATTGTTTAGCTCATAGTCTGATAATAGTGCAGAAGAAAGATGGAAAGATGACATTAAAATTGAAAGGAACTCCGATCTCAGATAGCATAAAAAGTTCCAGTACAATAGCGTGACATTCTATCCAAAATCAAACCCTTTATCAAACTGAATTCCTAGGCTTTATAGCCATGTCAGCTTTTCAGATCCTCAAAACATGGATTTTTTATGCTAAAAATAGTAATTGAAAATGAAATTACAAAATATAAGGCTAAGCCCTCAAAATGAGATGATTCATGTGTGTGTGTGCTGAACAGTCGATGGAGTGAAGCTAATCCTTCCAAGGCTCCCAAACTTGATCTCATGAAGATAAGAAACAAATGATGTGTCATGTGATCCCTGATACCCTGCCTTCAAAAGTGGACAAATTTAGCGAAAGAGACCCTTTTGGCTTGTATCTCCAAACATAGCTTTAGACTTGACAAAGTAATGCATAATCTGTTTACTTAAAGGAGATTTATCACTTTACAACCCTCGAGTTCTAAATCTGGGTGATATTTCAAGTGATCTACACCTTTCTTGTTCCTCTACTTCAAAGGCTACTGCAGAAAAGAGAAATTTGCTGGATAATGTGGCCCTGACATCATATCAACAAGCAGAGATGTTGCAAGTTGTATCAAAACAAGGTCCAATTCCCTGATGAGCTTGCCAATACATGCATAGATTTCTAAACAGCTTTCAACGGATCTTCTAATACAAGTCACTAATCAAGAGAAGATGCCACCCATCATTCTAGCAAAGTCATCGTCATCATCATATTTTAGATAGTCTTCATCTTTCTGCAGCTCATCTTTATTTCTGTGACCAACCTCATTCATTATTTCATTTTCTTGTTCATCCATTACTACATGCTTATCTCCATTTGAAAGAGCTAATGGCTGATCTTCTATAAAGCCTCCACATCATTAGATACCTCGGTGTCATCCACCCTAGGATTAAAAGTGGGCATTTCAGATGTATAACTGTCACTGGCTGGAAATTCTCCTCTCAACATCTTTTCGCAGGTAAGTTAACATTTCCATTGCTCAAATTGAATCCCTGAATGGATTAACTCTGCCCTTCTTTGTGATGTCAAAAATATTATCTTCTTTATCTGCTGGGAAGAGCATTGCATTCCACAATTTGATTTTTGTTTGCTTCATTCTTTGAATGCTAAGGTATGCAAAGCTTCTGTTGCCAATTTCTACAAGAGAAAAACCAATTCATATACATAGAGTAAATATTTCCAAATGCTAGACATATGCCACAACTTGACTTTAAAATCAATCTGTAAGATCCAATACAAGAAGTATCCCAGTCTTTTAAAGTTTGATGAGCAACATACTCAACACTATTAGCATAATTTTGAATATGCAAACCAAAGAAGTGAGAAGTGAAACTTCGCCTGCAACCCAATGTCTTTCAACTTCCAAGCTTAGCATAGAAAATTATAAATTTTCAATGTTTCCAATTGTCTCTTTCCAGACTCGAAGTTAGATGTCAAACACAAGAAATGAGACAGAGCCAATTCTTAATGATTATTGAAACAATATAAAATCTGTTCATATGACCCCTGAAGCTTGCAAGTATAATCTTTATTTACATTTATCAAAAGGTGAGGGATATGGCAGTTTGCTGAAGAGTGTTGAATATATACTGTACTTGAATCTCAACCCATCCTATAACAATGTCAATTTTAATGTTTCCATATTCATCATCAGAATAATTGTGACAGGTTTGAGCAATTCCTCTGTTTCCAGATTCAGCATATCTGGGGTTTTCATATAATGTTGTATATGGATGTTTTATCCCATAGCTGACACATCATATGGATATGAATCATATCTCATATGGCCATACTGCAAATCTCTGTCAAAACACCCACTATATATATCTTCAACAGGTAAAAACGAGTATCTTAGAGACTGTACAAATCTTTCCTTCATGGCCTGCAAATCCTCGACCATGCCATCTAGATATGAAACCCTTCCCTAGTAAGGCGTTTCTGTTTTTCTTCATAGATACCTTCCGGTACCAGAAGTCCCCAATCTTGTCTGGTACGAATGCCAATGCCAGAGCGAACAATATGAAATCCACCACGCATACCTTCTCATGCCCTTGCTTGCATACGTCCTGGTGATGATTTCAAACTGTTGCATATACCAAAAATTTCCTAACCATACGCAGAAGTCATAACATGGATAAATGACGATGAAGGTTTGAATTTTTCAACTTATTTCATGCAAATCGGGCATTTATGCCTCCTCTTTGACATATGCACAAATATATCAACATTTATCCGTTGTATGCTTGATGATCGGCGAGTGAGTGACTTTCTTCAAATGTCCTACAAGAAACCCTAATAACACCTGTCAAACGCAACTTGTAGGGCACTGGCATCTGCGATATAAAAGGATAAACACGACCATGCAAACAAAACACTTATGAAGAAAAAGTGTTATTACTTTGGTGAAACGCATCGCTGATTAATGGCTTGATTCGTGGCTGAATTTGAGGTCCGACCTGGGAATTGATTTGGTGTATTGTGGTCTCGGCATTTGTCGTGTGCAAGAAAAATCATTTTGAGCGAAGTCGGGACTTTCCCCATCGCAGAGCTATTATTTTATGACTGCACAGGTGACTTTCAATAGTTAACCCCCGAAAATTTAAACGAGTTAGCTGCTGAAAGATGAAAAAGTAATTTTTGAAAACCAAGACTCGCAGAAATGAAATTTTGACTCATTCTATCACTCAAAATGATGGTGCTATTTTGAAGGATAACATCTGGCTCCAACTGATGGAGACTCCTCCCTACGAGGTTTCAAGAACCTAGTAGTTCCAAGAGTTTCTTTAGTATTGGGCATGGAGTCATCAAACCATCATCACTGATCCCTCTGCAAACCTGAATCCCACCTGTAACTTACATGCAACCTGCTCTGCTTATTCATGAACTCAACAAAACTGAAAAAGATCTAACTTCTCGTATGAAGAGCTTATTTTTTCTACCTACTCCTACATCTAAACCAAGATCTGCCTCTTATTAGGTGAAGTTGTGCTTCCAATGAAGCCATGTCGAGATGATTTACCTATAACTTCCTTGATCTAGACCTTAAACACACGAATACCACATCATGCGTATACTTGAGCGGACGATACAGATAATCTTCTTCTAACATAAATATCTTAACATTCATGCTACTGATAGAATCCAAAAACTCTTCAATAGGTCTTCAAAATTATGAAAGATCATTCTTGAACCGCCTCCAACCGACCGTTGTAGCCGCCTCTTCGCTTTCCTTCACAAAACCTACAATGTGATGAATAACAAAACCGCTTTGATCTCTCAAGAGGAAAATACAAACCTAATTTCTCGACCAACCATTTTGCATTTCCATTCCCGCAGAAATGTCGGTTTAATCAGCTCTTTTCTCAAGTCCGAAAGATGTGGGTCAACATCTA
The DNA here is from genome assembly GCA_010110895.2 of Picea sitchensis. Taxonomy (NCBI): domain Eukaryota; kingdom Viridiplantae; phylum Streptophyta; class Pinopsida; order Pinales; family Pinaceae; genus Picea; species Picea sitchensis. Next base: position 391,672 of record SNQJ01S0000500.1, on the reverse strand, counting down.
TTGTTGCCCAATACTTTCAATTGTTAAACTTTCAATCTGCTCATCATCTTTCAATTTTTAAAGGAAACAATATGATCACGATAACAATCTAAAACAGTGAGTGTATTTGATCTAATGACAGAAGCATCATGATCTCGATTAACATCTCCCGGGATCATAATGGATATTATTCATTTCAGCAGCACATTCTTCATGAATATTAACCACATCATGTATACATTTCTGATCATCTCTTTGGGGTTTTCGAAGGGAATAATATCATCTTCATGACAACCTTAAATAAGTAGATGCGCTTGATACAATGTCAAAAGAATCAACGCTATGGTTATCCACCTAAAGACCACCAATATCTTGGTTACAAATATAGATGTCCCCTGTTGCAACAAACTCTTCGAAGCTATCATTAACCACATCATAAATGTATACATGATGTGGTTAATGATCTTCTCTCTGTGTGGCTAAAGAAAACATCTCTTCCAATTCATGACAATCAGATTTAAGGATGGAAAGAGAGCGTTCAACTTCTTTATAATCCATTTGTAGTTCATTTTGATGGGAGAACACATCACCTTGAAGATCATTCATCAGTTGGCATATTATGAGGGGAAGCTCTTTTAGATTTACTTCTTCAAGTTTACAATGTAATTCATATTCATCACAACAATTATCAAATGAAACTCATCTGAAAAATACCTTTTGCAGTGTTTAGTGAATGCTTTGTGAAAATATTTCAATGACGTCGAAGGAGGTAAAGAAAAATACCACTCACATGCATCACCATACAATGAAAACATGAACATCTTTATACAAACATCTTCATGCGGTAGATCTAATAGATCCATGTACTCATGAAACTTGAGGAGGTTCTGCAGGATTGTCGTCTTTGCTTTCTTTGAAGATGGGCAAAAAATTTCCCCATTCATTATTATTAGGTACCGGATGTGGGAAACCAAGAACTGAAGAGAAGTCGATAGGTGCAAACCTACGAGCCAAAAGAGCAGCAAACTCTTTTGACATTTGAATATCGTGGAGTCACCACTAAATCCGGCCCTTCATGGATTCGCTAGATAGATAATTACAACCTAAATAATGTCCAAGCTTTGTCTATCATCAAAGATGGATCTATGTTGTCTCCTAAGGAAGCTGAGCTTAGATCTCCTCTCCCCGACAATCCGGCAAGCCAATTTGTTATCAATTGTTCCTTTGTGGCTGCGCATCAAAGGTGCTTGGTAACTTAAGAAATGATGTTTTGTATTGTAAATGTGGATCAATGGATAACTCAATTCAGCCATGGCATTCAGACATCAAAATAATAAACAAATAGACAATGCTCTAAAAGATTGATTAATCAACAAATAAATTTAGATGGGTGAAGAAATAGATTAGAAGCAACTAGTACAATGTAGGGTCTAGAGATTAAGAAATCTATTATCGCTATGAGCTAAACAATGGGATAACAGCTATTCAAAGCTTGACAACACAGACATTAGTGTTTAAAGAAAGATGGAAAGTTGATTATTAAAATTGAAAGGAACTCAGGATTCATTAGCATAAAAGTCTCGAGTAATAATAGCATTTCATCTAAAATCGAATCCCTTTATCAACCGAGTTCTAGGCTTTAGATAGCTCACTTTTCAGATCCTCAAAACATGGATCTGCTCTGCTAAAAATAGTTATTGAAACTGAAATTACAAAATATAAGGTTAAGCCCTCAAAATGAGATGATTCATGTGTGTTGATGTGTTGGATAGTCGATGGAGTGAAGCAAAGCCTTTCAAGGCTCCAAAACTTGATCTCATGAAGATAAGAAACAAATGATGTGTCATGTGATCCCTAATAATCTGCCTTCAAAAATGACAATTTAGCGAAATAGACCCTTTTGACTTGTATTTCCAAACATAGCTTTAGACTTGACAAAGTAATGCATAATCTATTTACTTGAAGGAGATTTATCACTTCACAACCCTCGAGTTCTGAATCTAGGCGATAATTCAAGTGATCTGCACCTTTCTTGTTCCTCCGCTTCAGTATCGCCAGAAAGAAAAGAGAAATTTGTTGGATAATGTGGCCTTGGCATCATATCAACAAGCAGAGATGTTGCAAGTTGTATCAAAACAAGGTCCAGTTCTTTGATGAGCTTGCCAATACATGCATAGATTTCTAAACAAATTTCAACAGATCTTCTAATACAAGCCACTAATCAAGAGAAGATGCCACCCAACATTCTGCAGTTAAAGTCATCGTCATCATCATCTTTTATATAGTCTTCATCTTTCTACAACTCATCTTTTATTGCTGTGACCAACCTCATTCATTATTTCATTTTCTTGTTCATCCATTACTACAAGCTTATCTCCATTTGAAAGAGCTGATGGATGATCTTCTATAAAGCCTCCACATCATTAGATACCTTGGTGTCATCCACCCTAGGAGTAAAAATGGGCATTTCAGGTGTATAACTATTGCTAGCTGGAAATTTTCCCTCCTCAACATCTTTCTCAGGCGGTGGCAAGTTAACATTTCCCTTGCTCAAATTGAATCCCTGAATGGATTGAATCTGCCCTTCTTTGTGATGTCAGAAATATTATCCTCATTATCTGCTGAGAAGAGCATCATCTACTAACTGATTTTGTTTACTTATCTCACCCAAGGTATGCAAAGCTTCTGTTGCCAATTTCTACAAGAGAAAAACCAATTCATATACATAGAGTAAATATTTCCAAATGTTGGACATATGCCACAACTTGAATTTAAAGTCAATCTGTAAGATCCAATACAAGAAGTATCCCAGTCTTTTAAAGTTTTATGAGCAACATACTGAACACTACTAGCATAATTTTGAATATGCAAACCAAAGAAGCGAGAAGTGAAACTTCCCCTGCACCCCAATGTCTTTCAACTTCCAAGCTTAGCATAGAAAATTATAAATTTTCAATGTTTCCAGTTGTCTCTTTCCAGACTCAAAGTTAGATGTCAAACACAAGAAATGAGACAGAGCTAGTTCTTAATGATTATTGAAACAATATCAAATCTGTTCATATAACCTCTGAAGCCTGCAAGTATAATCTTTATTTACATTTATCAAAAGGTGAGGGATATGGCGGTTTGCAGAAGAATGTCGAATATATATTGTACTTGAATCTCAGCCCATCCTATAACAATGTCAATTTTAATGTTTCCATACTCATCATCAAAATAATTATGACTCAAGCTTGAGTACCTCAAGTTTCCAGATTCAAAGATATCTCGGGTTTTCATCTAATGTCAGATATGGACTTTTATCCCATAATGCACACATCATATGCATATGAATCATATCTCATATGGCCATGTTGCAAATCTCTGTCAAAACACCCACTATATATATCTTCAACAGGTAAAAACGAGTATCTTAGAGACTGTACAGATCTTTCCTCCACGGCCTACAAATCCTCGACCATGCCATCTCGATATGAAACCCTTCCCTAGTGGCAGCCTTATTTTCTTCGTAGGATACCTTCCAGCTGTAGTTCCTGATCCTGTCTGGTATGAATGCTAATGCCCGAGCGACCAATATGAAATCCACCATGCATACCTCCTCATGCCCTTGCTTGCATACGGCCTGGTGATGATTTCAAACTATTGTATATACCAAAATTTTCCTAACCATACGCAAAAGTCAGAACATGGATAAATGACGATGAAGGTTTGAATTTTTCAACTTCTTTCATGCAAATATGGCATTTATGCCTCCTCTTTTGACACCTACGCAAAAGATATCAACATTTTTCTGTTGTATGCTTGATGACACACACTGACATTAATTTAATTTGAGACACTATCAATGGTGCAAGAAAAAGTCATTTTGAGCTTAATGAGATCTTCCTGCACACAGCTATTATTATTTTATGACCAGGGCACAGGAAAGTGACGGCTTTCAACACTAACCCAAGAAAAAAATTAAAAAAGGAGCACACTGTTGAAAGCTGAAAAGTAATTTTGAAAACCAAGACTCGCAGAAATGAAATTTTTGACTCATTCTAATGATGGTGCTTATTTTGAGGATAACACATGTTCATTTCATTCTCATAAAATCTAGATCACCTACACACCATACGTTTTGGGTATTTACCATAGAATATCCTAGGAGGCTCTGGAAACCTTGAGAAGTATTGTCGATTGGTATATGGGAAAATATTATACATATATCAAGGTCCATGTAAACTTAAATATGTTCCTGATAGATTGATGGTCCGAGATATTTCTTACCAAACAATGGAAATTGGCATAAACTCTTAGGAAGCAGTGAGAAACTATGGCCCACATTCCCCCTAAAGATAGGGAGATATACTTTACTATCCAATGGTCCTCATGCTAGGAAGGAAGCATAATCCATGCATGAGATATGCCTATGTAAAGGGGAACCTAGAGGGCATGACCCAAAAGGCATATCAATCAACAATGTCAAATTTGTTGGCCTAACGCACCCTCAAATTCATGAAGTAAACTATGCAGAGGAGATATTCAAAGGGGTTTTATTCTTTGAAGAAGTACTACATAGGTTTCCAGATAAGGTGGCTAAAGAAAATGTTTTAATGGAAGAAGAATAAAAAAAGGGACTTAAATAAAGAACAATTCCTATTTCTTCTAGAGAAGGAACAAGGAAAAATAGAAGAAATATCCAACAAGAAGAAAAAATGGAGGCAGAGGAAAGACACTAGAAATCCTTGAAAGTGGAAGAGGAATACCAAAGAAAATAGGCAGAGATAGAAGAGAAAACACAAAGTATAAGAGGAAGTCAAAGGAAAGAATAAATATGAAGATAAAAATAAAACTAGATTGGATGAGAATAAGAAGATGGATGAAGCATTGAAGAAAATTTTAGAAGAGAAGAAGAAGGATGAAATAGAAGTGAAGGCCTTAGAAGATGCAGAGTAGAAGAATAAGGAAAAATAGGAAGAAAAAAAAAAAAGGCCTAAGCAGTAAAAAAGAAGAGAAACAAAAAATGAAAGAAGAGGAAGAACAAAAATGTTGTTGAGTCTGAGGAAAAGAGGAAGGTCAATGAAGAAGCATAAAAGGAAAGGAAAATGAAACTAGATGAGGCCAAAAATAGTGTAGCAACCCCGAGTGTGGGAATAGTTGGCATACCTCCTCAAGAATGCAATGCTTTAATGGACATACAAGGAAATTTTTCCTTTTCCTCTCAGGTGATAGAATTGGACCAGTAGTAGTGGGAGAATATTACTATAGCAACAAAACCAAATTAATAGAGAAGAGGTCAAAAAAAGGAAGAGGGGAGAGACAAATATCATCCAGGGATATTCCAAAAGATCCATTGAATGGAAGGCGGGTCCAGACCCCAAATACAATGTCATACAAAATTCTGCATCTCTTAATGCATTTGTAGTGGAAACAGTAATGTATGTGTATGAGTTAGTTTCTATGTTGGATACATTGCAAGTTAAGGTAGTTGAACTAGAGGAAGAGTTGAGGACACAGAAAGAGAATAATATTGAATAAATCAAAGAGGTAGTTAGTATAACATAGGAACAATACAAAGAGGAGTTGGAAAAGGTAGTGTAGGCCCAGGCTGATAAATTAGGTGTAGAATTTGAAACGAAAACCAAAATAAGTGAAAGTATACATAAGGGAGAACCGGGTTCCCTCAAGTTGGCACATTCTAAAGAAATAGAGAAACTAAAAAAATATTCATGCACATGAGATAACCAACCTACAGACAAAACTTATGGAGTCCAACACGTTTATTTAACAACTAGAACATGAAAAGGAAAAGTTGGAGAAGGCTCTAGAAGAAAATAAGACAGGAGCTCTCATCTTGGAAACCATAAAGGCATAATCCAAAGTTATCAATGAAGAGATAAAATTGGTGCAAAAGAAAATTTTCTTTGTACTAAATGATATCCAAAGGAAGAGGGATGATCAAATAAAGCTATAGGACCAGATGGAGGACATGAGAGACAAACACTAGAAGGCTCAGGATTCCTTTGATAGAATTGTGTATTGGAAAAGTGTATACCAAAAACCACCAAATACCTTTCCACTCTACACCACTAGAAAAGATAAAAGGCTTTTTAGACCTGGAAACCTCTCTTAGAATACATTAGAAGCATTCAAAATACAGTGACAAATTCCTACAAGATATTATGAATGAATTCTATGGGATACAAGAGGAGTTCATAATGGAAATTATGCCCAACATTGATGATGTAGCCCTTGGTGAGATGAGAATAACAAAATTTGAGGAGAAAATGGATTCCATCCAAGTGGTTATTGAACAAGTTACATAGGTTGACAAAGAGGTATTAAATGAACATTTGATGAAGCCAATAAAACTGATCACTCTAGCCAAGGACTTCATCAACAAGACCAAATAGAGCTTAAACATAGAAGTGACAACAAAAATATGTGATAGTGAGATAGACCTGGAAAAAATCCATCTAAGAAAGACAAAGAAAATATTATAAGACTATGCATTGTGGAAGGAATATCGAGATAAAAAGGAATTATAGAGGCTCTTGTAATTATCTCATTTTGTAATTGATATTTCTCATTTTTATTATTCTCACTTGTATAAAAATATGAATAAAGAACACGATGAGTCTAGATTGTCCTCCACATCATGGCACAGTAAATGTAAACAATCCCTCTTGTTTTGTAAAAGAGGGCATTGCAAAGAGAAAGGTATTTTGGTCTGTTGTAAAATCGAAACAATAATTTTATTTCTAAAGGAATAGATCAAGAGATATCTTGGAGATTTATGATTCAAATATGTGTGTTTAAGACTTCTCTTTGTGCATCTGTCTATTGTGTGATTTTTTATGAACATAATTGTATGAGTTTGTTCTACACTATGTTCTTAATATTTATGTTGCCATCAATTTCCTTATGAGTACATAAACAATGTCATTAGTATGATATGCAATTAATTGTTGTCATGTTTATTTCTTTGTTGTGTTAAGTCATTACTTTCATATATAAACTTCCTCTTTTTCTAGTAATAATATCTTTCACCATGCTCATATTATTTTGCATTCTCCTGATCATGATATGACAGATTAATATAGAATGCATCTAGAATATTTTTATATAACATTAATTAGATTTTATTTAGTTCAAATTTTAATTCATTTAAGAACTTTATGTTCTTAGATTCATATTAGAAAACATTTTATAGTGGAAACCAGGTACACATATTGGTTAGAAACACTATACCAAATGAGAGTAGGTATAATTGGGACCTACCACTGAATTATCCCTTCTTTAAAAGACATTTGGATGCTTAAACACTAACCAAAATTGATAACCTCTTGGATCAACTAAGAGGAGAAAAAAGTATTTCAAGGATAGATCTGAGATTAAGATATCACCGGGTGAGAATCAATGAAGAAGAAATCAATAAGACAACTTTTAGAGCCAGGTATATACATTGTGAATTTGTATTGGTGCCATTTAGACCTAATTAATGCACCAATTGTCATGTTCTTAATGGATGACATATTCAAAAAATTGTTTGGATAAGTTTTTCATTATGTTCTTGTATGACATACTTATTTTATTCTCCTAAGAAGAGAATGAGAATCACTTGAGGTTGGTGCTAAAATTTATAAGGTAACATCAACTATATTCCAAGTTAAGAAAGTGCTATTTTTACCAAGAACCCATTATTTTGGCACGCGATGTGAGGAAGGTATAACAAGTGATCGAGAGATATAGGTCATTAGAGGATGGATAGAACCAAAGGATGTTTCAAAAGTCAAATATTTTATGGGCTTAGATGAATACTATAGGAGATTTATAGTGTATAATATTTTCATCCCATCACTTTTTACAAAAAGACGAGAATTGAGTTTGAATGGACAACAAGGTGTGAATTTTTTTTAACTTATTGAAGTAGTTACTTACTAGTGCACCTATTTGAATATCAAAGATCCAAATGAGAATTTTCGGCATGCACATGTATGCAAAGAAGGAATTGGTCTAGTCCTTACTAAAAAATGACATGTCATTGGTTACGAGTCTAGAAATCTTATAGAACATGAGAGAACTTATGCCACATGTGATTTATAACTTGCTTTCATAGTTCATGCATTGAATGGAGACATTATTTAATGGGGAAGAAATTGAATTAAGGACAAACCATAGTGGCTACCATATTTTGAGAAACCAACATTAAATGCCAAAAAAACAAGATGTTTGGAATTTTTAATGAGTATGACTTGACATCAAGCATATCAAAGGAAAATAAAATAAATTTGTTGAAGCACTCAACATAAGGGTATCTATCATGTATGCTACAACCATTAATACTGGCTTTTATGAATCAATAAGATTTAGAGAGCATAATTTTAGATTATACAGTTATGGGACTAGCATTATCTACGAAAAAGAAATCTTACAAAATAAAAAAGTACAATGGAAATTTAATGAGTATAATATGAAAGAAAATGAAATATGTATGCATAAAAACTATGTTCCTCCTCGAGAACTCGGGATTTTAATGTTAAAAGAAAAATCATAATGTTCCATATGCTCCACATCCCACATTAGAAACAATTGCAACAATAAGAAGCCACACTTTGTCTAGGAATGAAGAAATATGTTGTTTATTATATTTCCATATGTATGGAATGCCAAAGATTGAAAGATGAACATAGACACCAACAAGTTTTCTGGCATCCATTACTAATCCCAAAGTGCAAATGATATGGTAACCATTGATTTTATCACTAAATTTCTAGGACAATAAGGCAACATGATTCAATATTGGTAGTGGTGGATAAATTAAAAGGATGCTCATTTAATTCCAGTGAATATGACTCAAAGGAAACTAATATTGCATACATGAAGAAAATTTTAAAGTTGCATTGAATGCCTAAGGAAATCATATCAAACAAAGATACAAAATTTACGCCAAACGCTTGATAGTGATTTATTTGATTTGGTACAAATATGCATTTTAGCAATAACATTCCATCCATGGTCATATGGGTAGACGGAAAGATTCAACCAAGTAATTGAATACACGTTGAGAATGTACGTGATGGACAAACCGCCTATGGTAAGTTTATCAAGATTTGGTTGAGTTTTCCTACAATAATGGGTATCAAGATTCATTGAATATGATTCATTTGAAGCTTTATATGGTAAAAAATGAAATACTATAGTGATTAGGGACAACCCAATAGACAGATTAGTATCACTTTAAATAAAATTTCTCAAAGAGAAGAAAGAGTAGATGGTTAAAATTAAACATAATTTGAGGGAAACACAAGATAGGAAAACGCTATGTGATAAGAAAAATACAATCAGAATTTGAAGTGGAGAGCATGCATTTTAAAGGAATTCAAGATGAGCCTATTGAAGTTGGGTAGTTGTACCTAGCTAGTAGATAAATGTTGTGGCCAATTTGAGATATTGAACATAATAGAGCTAGTTGCATACATGCTTGCATTTCTCGCTTCCATGAATGTGCATAATAACTGCCTTTGCTAAAAAGGTTTGTGCATGATCCTAACCATGTCATTGATTGTAATTTGATTCAAATGGATACATAATGATACTTTTAGGTCCAACTGGTGTGAATATTGGACACAAAGTTATAAGTGATCCATAGGATTAGTAAAGGTTCATTGGACCTATTACAGTTTTAAATATTCTAATTGGGAGCATGGGATGCCATGAAGAGTACCTCATAACTTTTTTTAATACTTTTGAAGATTTTGATTTTACAGTTTTATATGATGCACCGAGGACAGCTCCAAAATAAGGGGGAGGAGAATGTAATACTCTGGTTTTAATTCCATATTAATAATTCATTTTGTTTATTTGATGAAGGCTAGAGGGCCTAGAAATGTTATACTTTGGATATTAATAACAAAAATACATTGCTAGATTAAAGACAAACAAGTATAAAGTTATAGGGGACTACAGATTCCACGAGAGATGGGGGTAAATGGGATAAGCCATTTTATTATATTGTATCTTATTTACCCATCTTGTATTTAGTAGGAAAATGGGTTACCCGAAAGCTTGGGGGAGGCCACGTTATGCATTATGGCATGTGATTATTTAAACCCTAATTTTGGTTGATGGGGCTTCCTCAATTGTTACTCACCCATATCAATTTGTACCTCATTCATTTTTTCCCATTCTTGTTATGGGTTTAGGGACATGGAAAATGAAAGGTTAGAGGTAGTGAGATATGACTAGTTTGTTTTAGGGACTAATAGTATTTTCTGGAAGGGAATTGATGCCCATGTGTATGAGAATGTTGACAATTGTGAAAGGATTTTCCACAACTAAGAATACTTGAGTTTCTAACATTGATATTTCCTAATTAGTAGTAGTATGGCCCTGGAAAGAGGAGGAATATAATGGGGACTGGGGACAGGCATAATAAAGGTTCATTTTGTCCAGTGCAAAAGTGGAAGAGAGCTGGAAAACTAGAATTGTTGTGTGGTTGAGAAAATTATGAAAGCTTGATTGTCGTTTTGGAAACTTAGAGGCCTAGGACGCATCCTCTTGTGGATTCATAGCCTCATCTCAGGGGTGGACTATTGTAGATATTTTATTTGCAATAGAGCCTAAGTTTGGGTGGAACATCTGACAACCAAACATCGGTGAACTATTTCATAAAGATAATTTTTCTTCATGTTTTCTCTAGAATTTATATCTCATTGAGTAAAATGTCTCTGTGATGATTTTATGACGTGATTGTTGTTGTTAATTGTTTTGCATGGCCTCCTAAAATTTTATTTTATATTCATGCATGTTTCTTGGTTACTGTATGTGGATTTATCAAGCTTCTTTATTGATTAAACAGAATCAAAAATTCAAAATTGCCTATGAAGGAAAATTTTAGAGGTACTAGAGAAGTGTTGGTAAGTGAGTACATTACACCATTTGACTTACGCCATCATATGTTGATCTTATAATTCAATTCCAAATTCTCATGACAAGTATTTTAGTTGGCTTGTGTGGATTTGGTATTTATCGAGTCCATTGGATTTTCATAAGATCTTGATTTCCCGTCATCCAAATTGACATGTTGAGATCATGGAGGATGGTGGCCCATTAACAAACATATTATTATTTTATGATATATATTGAACAAGTAAAAATAATTTCAACAAATCAATAAAGGAATAACTATTCTCTAAGGACACCCGCTTCAACCAGAAGAAAAAAAAAATCAATGCGGTGAAACTGTTTCAACACTACCTCTTGACAATATGGTATGAATGGTTGCCATGTAAATCTTCTCCTCCTCCTCTATTACGATCTCAACCACTTTTATATGCTCTTCTCAATTATGGAATAATTACAATGCTAAATGGAACTCTTCTCTTATTGGTCTAGTATCTAGCATAGCTTGATATCCCATTTAGGATAGGGTTTTTGTATCCTCAACCCTCAATTAGTGTTATCTTTTGTACCTTCTAGAATATTATTGAAATTCCACATGTGGTTATACCTGCATGTGTGAATACTAGGGATTAACGTGGCATCCAAATGGTGTAATCATGGTGGTTAACAAGGTAGCTCAAATTGTGGGAGGCATAACTTCTGCATACGAGATCCAATTAAGGTGATTTTTGCACCATATAAAAGGTATCGGTGTGTAGAAAAATGTAGAGGGGTTGCATTATATGCTCCCAAATTGTTGACCCCCAAAAGTTTTGTTTGATGACTTAAATTGGCTCTGAAAGGTTCTAGACCCCAAATTTCAAAAATGGGATCTGCCACTAAAATGAGACCTACAAGCCAATTCCTCTAATTTTTCTTCCCCAAAAGTACCAATAATATAGATGACAAATTATCTAATGATCCATTCTAGATAAAAAAATTAGAGGTGACTTGTTCAAATGGTGCCATGTCAGTGATGAAGTTTTGAGATGTTCAAATGCTTTTTAAACCCCATGCCAATGGTTGATAATTAAATACACTAGTTGTATTAGTGTACTTTCCATGTGGTGGATGTCACTCAAAAGAGAATTTAAAATTTTAAAAGATTAATTTTATTCCAAAATTTAAAATTAAGTTTTTTTAATCTAAATATGTTTAGAAACATAAAAATTTTATTTTAATATTAATACCTTTAACTATTGTCATAGATTTTTTTTAAGAATTAGTTGTAAATCCATTCAATATAGGAATCCATCCCCACAACTTCATAAATATTGGACAATTTTGACATGAATCAAATTATTTTAAAGAGTCATATTTATTGATTTTAATTTGTTGATTCTCACATTTATATTCTAATTTTCTATGAAGAAGATTGAATGTTTTAGGATTTTGATTTTTTTTTGTTCGACATCATTGGAATGCGGTCAAACAATTTTTGTTAAAATTTCAAATTTTGATAATGATATTAGAATCAATTATATGTTAGGCCAAATATAGATATATATATATCTATATATATATATATATATATATATATATATATATATATATATTGAAACAAAGAGATTTGGTCTTAGTGGATGTTAACCATCATGATCATCATAAAAACAAACACAAAATATAACATATATATATATATATATATATATATATATATATATATATATATATATACACATCTTTTATCTCGATCTAAACTATTATTAAATGATTAAAAAAGATTATACTCAAAGTATTTTGTCCCTCTCAATACTTCTTAATAAATACAAAGCGTCAAGTTTATATTGATTTATATAATTAGTTACATAGACTACATAATTACAAGGCTACCCTTTCGTGAAAATCATTATTGTTAAACCCAAAAAATTTATCATAACCTTAATTTTCCCAAATAGATTGAAAATAATAAACCAAAAGTGATATATGTTGGATATCGAGAGGTGTAAGTGAATCAAGCATCAGCGTGAATAATAACTTTTCTTCAAATAATCCAAGTACATATCAATGTAGAATTATTATCCAATAATGAGAAATAAGAAACAACAATCACACACATAGACAAGACACCGTTTTACATGGAACCCAAATCGTGAGAAAACCACATAATGCTTTTTCTTATATGTCTTAAAGAATTACATTCATTGGAAGCACCAACTTCCTTTGTTTTCTCTACCATGTAACCGGAAGGAGGCTCCAACCCCTAGTTTCTCAGTTACAACCCGAGGGAAGCTCCAACTCCTCAATTCTATGGATACAACTATAAGGAGACTACAACTCCATATACTCTTCGACTATAACCTGGCTACAACTCCTTTTCCTTTCCCCGTCCAATTGCCCTCAAGTAGAAGTAGAATAATGGAACCACCGCCACACTCACCGTGAGATATATCACAGAACTGCACTAATAAAACCCTCAACCATGCATCAACCTCCATCAACTCGCTCTCAACCTGTAATCAACATGTACCATAAATAAGTGCATCAACAATGTACCAAACTGCATTCATAAACAAGTGCATCGACCATACACCAACATGTACCAAACACCAGAATCAACGGTACCATAAATGGCAACCAATCATGTACCAAGGATGTACCAATAATGTGTCAACTACTCATCAACTATGACTCATCAATATGTACATCATCAACTATACACCTCATGTATGTGCCAACTTATCAACTACTTGTTTCAACCATGTACCCAACTTGTACCTCAACCAAAATCCTCATCAATTTCATCATACAATATGATGGTAACTCTAGAATAGACCTAGTTTATATGATAACATACCTAGAAAAATTCTCTAACTGTAAAAAACAAGAGACTAACATTTACATCAAACTTTTATTTTGTCTCACAGACTAGTTTAGTCAACAACCCTAACTTGAAATAATCATAACTTTGTACCTATAATGAATAAATTCCATGAAACCGATACACAGGTTCAATGTGTTTTATGAAATTCCTCCGTGTGTCACTATCAACCTCTCTAAAAGTATTGAAAAATGACATACACTCATTGAATTCCACTCATTCTAGAGAGTTTACCTTGTAGAGCTGCCCCACACACAATATTTGTTGAATCAATCAACCATAAATAATAATAGAAGACTGTGACATAACCAACACATTTGGTATTATCAATTTGTATCCGTTATGAAGAAGTTATGATTAATTCAAACTCCCCGCTTTTTACTAGTTTCAGGACTAGCCATTGTTCGACAACACAGTATTCCAACAAAGGATGAACACAAGAATCCACTCACATAACCAAAATAGATCAAAGATCAACACACCGATGTTTTCATGGTAAAACCCCTACTTGAACATCCACTACCAACGCCACTTGGATCAGCTTATTAATGCAAAGAAAAGATTACATAGAGATTTTTTACAAGAGAGTTTCAATAATCGATCATCGGCAAATGACCTCCATGCTCTTTAAATAGAGATCAATAATCGGGTGTTAATCCATGGATCAATGGTCGCTAAGATCGAGGAGAGAATGAACAGTCAGATCACTCTATGTCGGAACACCATATCGTGACCTTCTGATTGCCTAACTACAAATGCATACTAATGCATAATGTTGTTCACACTTTACCTAATGACATATTAGACTGCGATAGAACTAACTTCTAAGCGTCTAAATATCCTAACATCCCCTTAAGAACAACTTGGGATAGGATTGAAGGATTTACACGATTAATAATAAGAGAAGGAAGGATACTAGGAGCCTATCCTTAATGACAACCAACTCTAATATCTGTTTGGAAAACTTCGTATCAGAAGAGACTTTGTGAAAATGTTCCGGGTAACTTGATCTTCTCAGGGGCGCTATATAATCAATAACTTGATCATGAATGTTTTCGATGAAGTGCATGTAGCTCGATGTGTTTGCTACTACCATGTTGAATCGGGTCATGAAGCTTGATGGCACTTTGATTGTCACACCGTCCTGCCTGATGCTGGTGCCGAATCCAAACTCCGAAAGGACTGCCGGCCACAGGCTTCCTCGACTTGCATTTACCGCTGTTCTGTACTCTGCTTCTGCTGAATAAAACACAATAGCCTATTGTTTCTTACAACCCAAGCGACAGGTCCAGAACCAAGGCTGAAAACATAACCGCAGTAGACCGACCATCTAACGCCATCAACTGGACCGCTGAAACCAACCAATAAGGGAGTCCCCCGAATCGTGAATACTAAACCGAAGCATTCACTAACATAGCTTAAGCATCCTTTTAGCCGCTTCCAATGGTTTTCATAAGTTTGCACATATCGGGCAACAAGACCAACAACAAAGGAAAGATCAGACGGTATGAGTCAAGTATAAGAGGCTACCAACTAATCGACGATATACGTGGTGGCATCAACTTCGAGAAGTACAAGCGGCGTAAAGCTTGACTCCGACCGAAGGGAGAAGGTTCAATCGTCCATGTGAAAGTGATCAAGAAGGTCACAAGCATACTTAGACCGAAAGAAAATTCCTTCATTAGTTGCAAAACTGGAGGCCAAGGAACAGTGCAAAAAGCCTTAGTCCGCTATTTCAAATTTTTCTTAAGGCTGGTTTTCACGGTTTAAAAGTTTTGAGTCATCATATGATAAGGTCATCAACATAAAGGACAAGGATGATGAGATGGCTTCCTACTTTCTTGGTATAGACATTAGGATCTAACGGCATCTAGAGAATCGAGTGGCAATAAGAAAGCTATCCATTTTGGCATACCGCGCTCTGTGGAGCTTGCTTGGATAAAGAGATTTCTTGAGGACACAAACAAGGCTAGAGTCATTCGACATAACCGAGGTTGTTCCATGTAGATTTCTCTCAAATCACCACGCAAGAAGGCGCATTTAACATCCATCCGATGGATTCCCATTTATGTGAGGCGTAAGGGAAAGAACAAGGCGATGGAATTCATTTGGCTACAGGGAAAAGGTTTCATTATAGTCAATGCCTTCAACTTGGGAAAACCTTTGGAAACTAACCGACCCTTGTGTCTTTCATTTGCATCTTATGCATTCTTAGTTCGGTATACCCATTTTAACAAGTTTTCCTTTGAAGAGGTACAAGATCCCCAAGTATCGTTCTTCCCATTAAAGAACCTCATTCATTGTCGATCCCAATCCGATGACCTCAAGCTTCAGAGTCTCTCGATCATGAGTTTCTCAAACTTGAGCTAAAATAGAAGAGGCTCACTGAACCTGTGAACGCAGTCCGACGCTGACCAAGGATCACCAACAAGATCACTACCGCCGTGGTTGAATGGACCCATCTAGGAAGCGGTGGAACCGGGGCTTGTTCAGGTTCAAAGGACTCATCCGAAGCAGGGTGAGGGCGGTGGATTCTTTCATCCTTACTTTCATCATCTGAAGAAGATACTAGATCATAAGAAGGCACAATCGCCAAAGATGGTCACAGTCAAGAAGGCATAACCGCGTAATTAGGCTCGCAGGCCAAGAGATTTTCAATTTAACATCTCTTCTAAGAATAATTTCATTACAATGTGGTCAAGAAGTTCATAACCTTTGACATCTTTAGAATAACCAACAAATATACACTTCTCACTTTTAGCCGCAATGCTTTTCGCTTTCATCGTGAATGAGCCCATGTCAGCTAAATACACTATGACTTACATCCGGGTTTAATTTTAGTCCGCTTCTTCCGTGTTATATTTTAAGAGCCTTCAGGGGAGTGCGATGACTATGTAATTTGCACAGTTAATAGCTTCCACTAACATCAGAATTAATCCCTTAGATTGATCATACAATTAGCCATTTAATGTGCGGTTCTTTCTCCAACAACACCATTTGTCAGTGGTGTATAAGTGGGAATGCTGTGTTGCATTTGGATGCCCCGTAGTGCAAGAATTTTGTAAAATTATTGTTCACATTCGCCTCCATTATCTATTATTAACCTTGAATTTTACGTCCGCATTGCTTTTTCTACAAGGGCCTTGTAGGCCAAAAACTCAATAAAAACTTCACTTTTGAGTTTTAAGAAGTAAAACCCAAGCAATGCCCGAAAAGTCATCAATGAAAGTTAAGAAATACTTGCACCCGTGAAAAGAAGGAGAAGAAAGAGGGACCACACAAATCATCAACAATAAAGGACTCGGCGGGCGCAACAAGAGGCAATCGCTTGTTAAAATCGCCCGGATGATGTTTTACGAGAACACAACCGCACACACACCATCTCGCATGAAACAAGAGGAAGACTACCACCATCCGTTGATTACATAGTTGTTGCAATGAGCTTATAGTTTAGATGACCAACCGGGCCATGCCAAGTTTGCTCAAGCCATCGCTATGAGCAACAAAATCGATGAAAAAGCCGATGACCAAAGTTACAACTTGTACAACCCGGTAATATCATCACCAATTCCGGGCCTAAGAACATGTTTAGGATCCCGTGATTTATTACAACTTGCAGAGGTGAAACTCGACCGCTTTTACCTTCATCTTAATGAGTGATTTGATATACCGACAGAAGGTTACAAGAAAGACTGGAACACATAATACATCATTGAAAATGACCATTTTGTACCGAATTGTTCCAGATCCTACAACACCAGAGATCTAATATCACCAACAAATATTTCTTATGTTACATTCATTTAGAGCGTAAAATATGGCTTTATCCTTAGCCATATGATAAGATGCTCCCCAATCAATAAGCCACCTTAACGTAAGGCTATTGCGCTTTAGTAGAAGGTATTGAAGGAAAACCGTATGCGCATGTCCATGAGAAGAAGAAGAAGAGGAATCAATATCGATGTTGTGCTTCTTCATCGCCGCTTCTAAGGCTTCCATCTTCTGAAAACATCCTCGACTCATCATGACCATCTTTATTACAAAAGTTGTAATGTTTGTTAGTATTCTTTTATATTTCGATCCTTTGTCACCATTAGGAGTCGGTTATCCTCGAATGGGGTTTGGGACCCTTAGGGTTGTTTGTTGTTGTAGCGAGGATGTTACTTCTGGGATACTTTGGGTTTATCTTTCTCACCGGGCAACTAAGGCTTTATTTGAGGTTTGTTGATCACTCCAAGTTGTAGAAGCTTATTCTCTAATCAAAGAAGTACAAAAAGGACTCAAGAGTGGGTTCACATAAGCTTCCCTAGAGCCTTTTCATGGCATAAAAGGTAGATACAAACACAGAATATGCACTACCTAGCTTAGAAAGAATAAGAAATATGCAACGCGGGTTCCTTCATTTTTATGTTGCATTCTATACATAAAGTTCGAGTGTTTCAAACTGATAGATAGTCTCCAAGGCAAGAAAAATCACTCTGACTCAAGGTCAGTATTTGATTTTCTTAACCGTTGTGCTCAATAATATTGAGTTTTACCAAACACAGATTCAATACTTTCCCAAGCTTCATCGGGGTCATCAACTCCTTGAAGATGGTACCTTAGATCGAGAGAGATGGACATTCCAATTAGTCCACGTACTGGCTATTCCTATTATTCCATTTGGCTTATCATCATCAAGCAATAAGCTTCGCTCCCATGGTAATCCGATACGTGCCTTTACTTCTTAATAAATCTTCCATATGGACTAATTGGAATGTCACTGTAAGCATGACAAGATTCTTCTAGAAGCCATATTAAATATGCATAATATAGATTTAAAACCCAATGATCGGGATGGAAAGATCTCTAAAAGTTATGCGTTTTAAAAACGGCATCAAAACACACTTCCGATGTGAGAGTTATGCCCCTTTTTAAAAACAAAGCATAAATCCAGAACCAACAACCACGTGATGTTGTAAGTTACTTATGAAGTGACCCACTTTTATGGGAAGAGAAGTGGGGATCACTTTTTACAATGAAGTTGTCTATAACAGAAAAGTTGCATGCAAAAATAACCTAAAATAAAATATAAAGTTACTTATAGTGATTCACTTTTATACTTCGAGTGAAATACACTTTACAATTTTTTTTTTTTTTTTTTTAAAAAGTAACAAAAGAAGAGACTTGAACTCAAGACCTCTTACTTAATAAGGCGTTTAAATCAACCGATGAAGCAAAACACAGGTCGTTCAAGGAGGATTAAATCTTGGAGCATGCTCCAAAAAACTTCTTTTCACACAAGAAAAATTTCCCTTCTTGATGACAACAAGAGTTATATCTCAATTAGCTTAACCAAAAAATGCAATTTTTATATCAATACAACAAATATTACGTGTAGAGCATGCCCCACACAAAAAAAAATGATAAGTATTAAAAAAAGAAAAAAAAAAAAACACAAACCTAAATAATCAAAACTTTGGGTAAAAAATTTAAAAATGCGTATTCAGATTTTATACCGATTCGACCGTAATGGGTCGTGATCTAAGGGAACCTTTCGAGTGAAACGAATAGTGTTACTCAATGAAACGAGTGATCTGGACATAATGGAACATTCCTCTCAGACCATAAATGTATGTGAATGCTAGAAAATGGAGATGAGGCACCGCGGCTTCACGATCTCGATCTACAACAGAGCGCTCAAATGCTCGATAATATGTTCGGCTGAACACGTATTCCAACAGAGGACTTAACACTCAAGAATCACTCACATAACCGCATCAAAGATCAACACACGTGATGTTTTCATCGCGGTAAAACTCTACGGAAAACATCCACTACTCACCCAACGCTGCCACTTGGAGCAGCTTTATTAATGCAAAGAAAAGATTACGAGAGATTTTACAAGAGATTTTCTCACACCCGATCATCGCAAGAACTCAATTCCTCCATGCTCTTTAAATAGAGATCATGGACCACCGGGTGTTAAGCCATGGATCAATACCGTAAGATCGCATGAATCGTCGGATCTCTATGTCGGGAACATATCGACCGGTTTATGTTTCTAACTACAAATGCATACTAATGCATAAAAGAAACACACTTTTACCTTAACGCATTATTATTAGACCGCGTATTCAACTAACTCCTAAGGCTCCAAATACTCTAACACCACAAACCTTATTTTCCACGAGTGTAACTCCAAAATGCAACGACCCAAGATGAATTTTTTGATACTTGGATATATGTTGTCATTGGAATATAAATTTCATGGTCCTAATCATTATAGAAAAAATTTATTGCAAAAAATGGCGAGATGACCCAGAAATAACATACCCAGAAAGCATCATCAAAAGAATTTATCCTTCCTTGAATTCGGCCTTGTTTTCAATCTTAGAAATTCGGGTTAGATATTCTTTGGTTACCTCGATCACACCCATAAGTATTCAATATTCTCAAGTATGTCTAAAATAAGAGTCTTGTCTCATTTAAACTCCAAGAAGCCCTTAAAACATCTTCTAGGTCAATTTTCCCACTTTCCTTATTTTACGGTTAACCCGCTTCTAACCACTTGTTCACTTAATTTCTCCATTAAATTTATTATTTATATAATTTATTTGTATTCACTTTGAATTATAAAGTACACTCATCAATTCACTTTATTATTTAACTTCTTAAAATCTCTTAAACCACTTTGACTACTTTGACCTTTGGGGCTCTAGATGACATAAGAGGGTCCTCCAATCAGAAGACCATAACTCAAACCGTGAGGAGTTATATGATGTTCCAGATCAGAAATGGAATGAAATGTAATATCCTTATAAAATAGTATTACCTTCAAATATATCAAAATCATACCATTATCCATCAAACAATCTTGGGTCCATAAACTTGGGTTCTCCAACTTCTCGTGCCCATAACTCTCTAACCATGGAGATTTATGTCAATGCTCCACATACCACCAAAAATTGAATGACAAGAACTATCCATATAGATGTTTCAATGACAATTCACTAACCTTATCAGTATTCTATAAATAAGCATGGTTTCTCTAACCATACTTCTAGGATAACTCAATTACAGTATTTGTTGGCCCTTTGTTGTGGAAGCAAGTGACATCAAGGAAGAAAAGAAGAAATGAAACTACAGCGGAAGAAAAAGTGATTGATATTGGATCAAAGTGAGAAAAAAGAGAAGAAAAAATGGAGCAAAGAATAAAAAGTCGCTGGACGACAAGGAGATCGAGGTTGACAGATCAACAAGGAAGACAAATTGTGGAAAAATCAGCAAGTGGAAAGCTATCATAGGATGCTTTGGAGCACCACGTGAGAAGAAAGGAAAGACAGCCTGGAAAGCCCTTAAAAGGTAGGTCAAGTTGACCTAGGGGTTTTAGACACCTAGGGTTTTGGTATAGGGTTTTGACACTTAGGTCTCGCCCTAAGGTCATTGACATGAGCCATTGTAATGTATAAATAAGAAATTAGATGAGGGAAGAGGGTTGGTTCTAGTTTTTTTATTGCATGAGTGATTATTTTTGTGTGAGAGAGAAGTTCTAGGTGTAAGAGCCTTTTGGAATTGTAAAATCTTTAGTCAAGGTAGATCGCCTCACTGGTGTGCAGAAGGGAGAGACATAGAGGAAGAAAGAAGATTCATAGCTAAGAGAACAAGAACTGCATGTTTCATCTTAATATATTATAAAGCACAATTCTATGGACATATCCCTAAAGAGAGGGTGAACCACGTATTTTTGTGTTGTGTGTAATTGATGCTCGTTTCTTTTCCATTTGATATATTGCTACCGCATTACTATGTTAGATCTGATAGATACAGCGGAGTAGATCCTCGAGCCGGTAAGTGATATAAATGTTGTATTGTTCTTGTATTGATCCACTTGATATTCCCTTTGGTTATAGACATCTTTATCCTGCAACCCACCCATAGTTTCTTTAAAGATTTCACACTTACGTGTGTTGCCGAAGTACAATAGTTAGGGCTTACAGGCGCTCTTGGAGCTGAACCTTGGTTTGTCCTTGTGCCAACAATGGTTCCGTTTGTCGGACATGAATCTTCTTGAGGGAAATGTCAAGGTGGTTTCCATCAAAGAAAAAATATTCATAAGTGGATAAGATCGAAATGACTTCTATGAAGCCAAGAACAAGAACCCTAATGTTAGTACAAAGGATTGGCTAGAAAGATATATCTTTACTGATATACACGAGGATTTATTTGGAGGAATCCATCAAGAGCTATATGGGTGGTTAGCTAGGTTAAAAATACCCAGTTTGAGATCAGAATCTATACTCTGGTTTGGACATCAACGTTGATTAAGAAGGTCATGAGAGTTGATAACGCCATGTCACGAGAAATATATCACTAGTTTGATAACACCATTAGAGGGTACACACCCAGTTTGTTGTGCAGATTGCTAGCTAAGCCGAGAGAAATTACTTTAAGGGACCTAGAGGAAAATTTTACACTTTCTAAAGTTGAGTGATGAAGATGTTATTGCATGAGAAGAAAATCTGAAGATACAATAGCCGGTCAGGATTGAAAAGGATAATGTTCAAGAACTCGAACAACAACAACGACATATAGGATGGACACACATGCAGTGGGAGAGCCGCTCAGATAGTTCATCTTGTGAACCTGTTTAAAAAGAACTACAGAGATGAGTGTTTATATAGTGGAAAAGAGGCAGACCTGATGGACGAAGAACACTCAGAACCCGCTAGGACAGAGGAAAGGAAGTTGAAGAACCTCACCGAGAAGAGTCTGAAACTTCAGGAACTACGTAGGCTATTGAAGTAAGTACTATTATTCTCCCTGATTCAACAACATTAAGCAATCGGAGTAATCCAAGCCACCAGAGCGTCTAGAGAAGCATCACTAGTAGTCCACCACATACTTAGTCAAGAAACCTAGGAAGATCTATGGAAGATGAGATGAGGTTACTTCCACCTTAGAGGATATGGATCTGAAGACCCTGATAAACAATGGTTTCTTTGCGAAGGCATGTGGAGAATTAAGAATATCATTGACGAAGATGTTAAACAAGCTCACCGCATCACTCTAAGGGATCGCGTGCTGAGCTAGTACATGAAAATTTTCCAAGGAGCTACACCTAAACCGATGAATTCCATTAAGACTTCACTAACTGTTGAATTCAAGAAACCTAAGTCAGAATCAAGGCATTATAGAACTAAAAGAAATCAAGTAGAGAATAATTGAATCGATATGGGAGTTCGATCAATATTTAAGACCTTGGACAGCTATCTCGAAGCCATCCCTATTGAGTAGAAAAAGTAATGGTTCATTTCTGCCCTCTTATCACACATCATAGTTCCTATGATGCAATTGAAGATTTCTTCATAGGATGAGGCATTGAGATTGCCATGAATTTAGAATCAACCCCTATGGGAGAATCCAACTCAAGCATGAGCTAGATCTTGAGTCAACTAGGTTGTCTCTCGGCTAGTTGAAGACATGAAGAAAGACAAGGGAAGGATAAAGAGAAGAAATATGGTGTGACATATGCAAATCAGAAGGCTATGACATAGAACACTATCCCCTATTTCATGAATACTTATCCTCCGAGAGCTCCAAGTCCTTTGAAGCAAGTCACCCTACCCTCGTGTGTACAGTATGTAGAAATAGACATCACCCTAGTGAGTGCTATTACATGAAAAAAATAGGGTCCGTGCACCCAATAAATCAGACATTGAACATTCTGGTAAGTCCAGGGAATGATGATAGGTATTGTAGGGATTATGGCCTCATGCACAAAAGGTCAAGGAATATATACAAAATTCAAAGTGAAGTACAGTATATGCTGAAACGCTTACACAAGATAATTCTCCCAGAAGAGGAAACTTTAACCCTCACGGCGGATTTAGAGGACGAGGAGGAGGTATGGGTCGAGGAAAAGGATAGATCATATGTTATGACTACGCACAACTAGGACACTTAACAAGGGACCGTTGCACTTTTCAACACTACTTGCGCTTCATCGCGAGCTCATTCAACATGTTATAGAATATTGTCTTGTGCTACTAGCCAAACTTCAAGAGAGACAAGGACTTCAACAAAACCCACAATTACAACTAATATACGCCGAACTCCTCATGGATAAGACCCTAGATTCGTTGTTATCACTAGAGGAGGTGTTGTTACAGAAGAAGACATAATGACCCAAGGAAATACTATAGAAGAATCAAGAGTCAAGAAAGTTGTTGAGAAGACACAAACTTTCGCAAAAGAAAGAAAAACAAATATTTGAGGAGGCAAGAAAATAATTCAGGGAGATCAAGGTTCTTCATCAAATACACAACCAAAATTAAGGGAATATGGAATTCCTCCGATTTCCGATCAAGATACTCGCCCAGAGAAGGAAAAAGAGGTAAGCAAGCTCATGGAATTTTTTATATAATTTGTATTAAGTTGATTCAGGATGAAAGCATTGTCCAAGAGCTACAAAATCTAATCAGACAATATGATCTAGGAAATATAGATCCCTTATTGAATACAGTAGTACACCAAGTCTCAAAAAGGAACAAATAAGGAACTACACTGAATGCTCAAATTGGAGAGTATGATAGAGACTATGTAGTCCTCGAATTAGGGTCGGAAATCACCGTCATGACGAAGACCTGGGCACCGATGGGAAAATCGAAGTTGATCTATTCCATTATCAGGTTTAGGATGGCCAATCAACAAGCTGTAAGCCCCTTTTGAATATTGGAACATGTCCCCGTGGACATCGACAAAGTAAGGACGCTTGCAGATTTTGAGGTGATTGAGATAGTTGATGACAATTGTCCTTACCTACAAGCAGTTAGGAATTGATTGGGATTTCAATAATTGCACTATGGTTGATTTAAATAAAATATGAATGGAGTTTGAAGGAGAGGGTCTTAGGTTCATTGCACCTCTTGATTCTAATGAAGGTCACAAATACACAAAGCCCATAAGAGAATAAGATCGCCGCGATATGAACCTGGAAACATATACAAATTGGGTGCTAGGCAACAAGATTACATTAATCCTACTTAATGCATGGGAACCTAATATGGCTGATAACACATGTTCATCCGATCTTAAGAATCATCGAGAACTAAAAAAATGTATGAAGTGTCAACAAGGTGATGCACTAGATTAACTAGAGAATTTCTCATGGATCGACACAACAGTTAGTAACTTGCCCACCTTTGATGGTCTACATCATTTAGAAGCTTTCTTGTTCCTGAAATTTGAAGAAACAGTACCAACACAACAAAGATTGTTGGCACTGGACGAACCCCTGAAAGTAACTCCAGCAAGGTGGTGGGGGACACACAAACACAACATTACAGACTGGGTACAATGTCACACCTTGATGACAATGTGGTTCCCAGAGAAAGTAGAAGGTTGCGAAGTTAGATGCACAGGTCAGAGCTGCCCGAAAGACCATGTATGAAGATGTGAGGAAGCCTCGTGCAACATTCCTCAAGAGAAGTGGGTGCATAAATTCATCAACACACTAGACACAACCCCTATCAATTGGTACCTTCAAGCATAATTGTGCCTCATAACTACAGATTGGGAAGGTATGACCCAAAACTTTGTAACTACCTTCTTATTTGAAAGCCAATATCCTATAGTGGTTCAAGTATTACATATTATAAGATGAAAAGTGTTCGAGGAGGCACCTAGATTACCTTTGGAACAAGAAGAGGATGAATGGACTACGCCTCTTCAGAAACTCAAGGCTTTTACAATATCAATGTTGATGAAGACGATGATCCTAGGAAGGTGAACATCACCGAAATAGAAGGCCAAAGAGACATAGAAGGACCAAGAGTTGAGCTACCTTTCATTGGAAATCCAATCAAGATCAAGAAAGTCAATATTGGAACAGAGAAAACACTGAAGCTTGCAAATGTTGGAGACTATTGGGATGATTCCACTATTAACAAGATTACAGAGTTACTGCATGAATATCAAGACTTGTTTCCAACCAATTTCATTGATATGAAGGGCATTAAAGGGCCTATGGGAGAGATGAGGATCCATTTGAAACCAGATGCTAGACCAATAAAACAAAGACCTTACACATTGAACCCTAAATATAAAGAGAAAGTGAAGATTGAGCTTGACAGAATGCTGGAAGCAGGGATCATAGAACCTGTCGAAGAGTCAGAATGGATTATCCCTATGGTTGTACAAGACAAGAATATAGGAGAGATCAGGATCTGCGTAGATATCAGGAAGTTGAATGATGCTTGTTTGCATGACCCATTCCCTACGCCATTCAATGATGAAGTGTTAGATAATGTAGGAGGCCAGGAGGTATATTTTTTTACAGATGGATTTCTAGGATACCATCAGATCCAGATTGCCAAGGAAGATCACCATAATACCACATTTTCAATAGAATGGGGATCCTACCAGTATACAGTGATGTCATTTGGATTGAAAAATGACCCAACCATATTTTCTAGGGTGGTGGTCGAAGCATTCAAGGATTTTCTACATAAATTTCTATAAGCATACTTTGATGATTGGATTGTTTTTAGTTTATTGAAAAATCACATTGAATGTCTAAGGATAATGTTGGACAAGTGTAGGCAGTGTGAGATTGCATTAAACCTAAAGAAATGCATCTTCTTTTCACCATTTGGAGTGTTGTTAGTTCATATTGTATGCAAGCAGGGATTGTTGGTAGACCCATCTAAAAATGCCATTATAGTTGATATTCCCCCTCCTAATTCAGTCAAATAGCTACGCACTATGCTGGGACATACTGGATACTATAGGAATTTAATTAAAGGCTATGCACAGATTACTGCACCCATGGAGAATATTTTGAAGAAAGACTGTCAGTTTCACTGGACAAAAGAATTCCAATAGAGCTTAGACACACTGAAATAGAAAATGGTTACTGTGCCTATTCTGGTTTTTCCAGATTGGAGCAAGGAATTTTGCATACATGTCAATGCATATTCCATTGCATTAGGGGATGTGTTAGCACAACCAGGAACATGAGACATCGACCACCCATTAGCCTTTTCTAGTAGGAAGGTATCAATAGCTGAGACTAATTACACCACTACTGAGAGAGAAGGGTTAGCCATTGTGTATGCATTGCAAAAGTTCTGCCACTACTTGCTGGGAGGACACTTTAAAATGTTTACTGATCACTCCATGCTAAAATACCTAGTCAACAAGCCAGTGTTGGGGGGAGAATATGGATATGGCTTATGCTATTTCAAGAATATGATTTTGTGATTGTGGTTAAGCTAGGAAGAATGAACAAAGGTCCTGACCACTTGTCGAGGTTGGAACATGGAGAAGAGCCTACTATTTTGGAGGATACACTGTTGGATGCACAGTTTCTAGCCATTATAAATATTGATGATCACTTCGCAGAGATAGTCCAGATCCTTTCAACAGGAATGGGACCTAGTGAATATATAATTACCCAGAAGAAACAACTAGTAGTGCACGTTGCATACTTTTCACTCATAACTGGATAGCTATACAAGATGGAACCTGATGAGATATTAAGGAGGTGTTTTATGGAGGCAGAGAGACCGTTGATCCTCCCTGAAGCTCATGAAGTCATGGCAGGAGGACACTACATAGGGAAAGTAACTATGCATAAGGTTCTTAGAGATGGCCTTTGGTGGCGTACCCTACTCAGAGATGCTAAGGACTATTACAGAGCCTGTGATGTATGCCAAAGAGCTGGGAAACCATACCGAAGAGATGAAATGCCTTTAGTACCATAGCTGACCCTACAAGCATTTGAGAAACGGGCCATTGACTTCGTAGGACCTATAAACCTGCCAGGAAAGTGCACAGGAACAAGGTACATAATCACTGCGAAAGAGTACTTGACCAGATGGGTCAAAGCAAGAGAAATTAAGGACTGTAGTGAAACTACAGCTACACACTTCATATTTGATGACATCATAACTAGGTTTGGATGCTCGAAGACCCTTATGAGCGATCAAGGCACACATTTCATCAATAAGACCATTGAATCCTTGACTGAGGAATTTGTAGTCTACCATCAAAAGAGAACGCCTTACCATCCATAAGAGAATGGGATAGTTGAAGAATTCAACAAGATCTCAGAGACAACGCTGACGAAGATTTACAGTGTGAATAGGGATGAATGGGATTTAAGAGTACCAACAATATTATGGGCCTATAGAACCACTTGCAAGAAACTGACCATGCAACCCCCCTTCAAATTGGTTTATTGTCTAGAAGTCGTTGTCCCAATGGAATATTTGGTACCAAGATTAAGAATCATTGCCTTTACACGTATGGATGACACTGGCATTGTTCAAGAGAGGCTCGTGCAGTTGGTTGAACTAGATGAAGACAAATTTATTGCAGGATCCCATCAGCAAGTACAAAATGATAGAGAGAAGGCTTACCATGATAGGCACATCAAGAAGAGGGAATTTATGTAAGGTGATTTGGTATTGGTATATGAAAACAAGTTCATGAAGCATCCATAAAATTTTCGAACGCATTGGCTCGGATCATACGAGATTGAATATGTTACAGAAAGAGGAGTTGTGCAGCTGAAGACTTTGAATGGAGAATGGAAGGAAGCGTTGGTGAACGGGAGCCGGTTGAAATTGTATTATGACAACCAGCTGCCTCATGACTCTCAATAAAAGAATGAGGAAAAGGGTCTAGGTACCAGGTGTAGTTGAAACTAGGTACCAGACACAAAAAAGACAGTCTGCACAAGGAAGGAAGGGAGGACTAGAGTTGGAAGCACATGCTGCACTTCACAGTCTGAAGTCGTAGTAAAATAGAAGGATCGGATCTGAAGTGCCTCGGGATGAGTCACAGGTGAGTGTTGGGGGCCTGTTGTCCCTTGGTTATGGAAGCAAGCGAAGATCAAGGAAGAAAAGGAGAAATGCGAACTGTGCGAAAGACACAGTGACTGATACTAGGTCGAAGTGAGCAAAAGAGAAGAAAAAATGGAGTGAAGTAAGAAAAAGTAAGCTCGTCGGATGAGGAGATTGAGGATGACAGATCAACAAGGAAGATGGATCATGGACAACTCATCAAGTGGAAAAATCCACCATTATATGCTATGGAGCACCATGCGAGAAGGAAGGAAAGATAGGTTGGTGAAGCCCTAAAAACACTGTTCAAGTTGACCTAGGGTTTTGGTATCTAGGGTTTTGAAACTTAGGTCTCGGCCTAAGGTTGTTGGTGAGCTATTGTAATGTAAAAATAAGAACCTAGATGAGGGAAGAGGGTTGGTTCTAGTTTTTTTTATTGGCATGAGTGCTTATTGTTGTGTGAGAGAGAAGTGATAGGTGTAAGAGCCTTCTGGAATTGTAAGATCTTCAACTGGGTGTGGAGATCAGTCCTGCAGCTGGGTGCGCAAGAAGGGGAGATACAGAGAGGAGAAGAAAGAAGACCTGCTAGCTAAGAGGGAAGACAAGAAATTTATGCTTCATCTTAATATATTATAAAGCACATTTCTGTGGATGTAGCCCTAGAGAGAGGGTGAACCACGTATATTTTGTGTTGTGTGTGATTGATGCTCTGTTCTTTTCCATTTAATATATTGCTATTGCATTACTGTGTTAGATCTAATAGATAGTTGTGCAGAGTATATCTGAGATGGTAAGTGATATATAAATGATGTATTGTTCTTGTATTGGATCCACTTGGTATTCCCTTTGGTTGTATACATCTCTATCCTGCAACCCCCCCATAGCTGCTTCGGGTGAGACTGCATCTACCTCCCAGGTGTTGCCTAAAGGGCTAGTAGTTAGGGCTTGTTGGTGCGCTCTTGGAGTTGAAACCTGGGTCTGCCCATGTGTCAACAATGTCTTCGCGTGAGGGATTTCACCATAAGGGGACCACTGTGGAGTTCATCCATTTCTACTTATTATCAACCATGACAAGAGAATAAAGA
Source organism: Picea sitchensis (assembly GCA_010110895.2). Taxonomy (NCBI): domain Eukaryota; kingdom Viridiplantae; phylum Streptophyta; class Pinopsida; order Pinales; family Pinaceae; genus Picea; species Picea sitchensis. The sequence continues at coordinate 362,033 of SNQJ01S0000500.1, read as the reverse complement.
GTCATCTTTACATCAAACAATATTGGGTCCATTACCCAACCTTTGTGCTACAGGGATTTCTTCAAGGGTTAACATCAATGACAACCAACCTTAATAAAAAATCCCCCCCTTTGGCATTGATGGCAACACTCTGATGCAATACTGAAATCATATCACTCATGCTCCCCTTAAAACCATTCCTTTGTCCTCTGCATATGATAAATTTTCTCCCCCTGGAACCATGCCTCTATCCTCTGCATTTGATAAATCTCTCCCCCTTTGTCATCAATGGAAAAGTTATATTTCCATCCAAGGCTACTCCCCCTGACTGAATTGTCTTCTTATGGTGCTTCCTCGTGTACATCTAAGACATATAAGATAAGCATTCAAAATCATTCATTTTGGAGTAGAAATAACTCCAAGTCTCTGGCAAAGATACTCAAAGGCTTCTCATGGAAGTGGTTTTGTAAAGATGTCTGCCACTTTTTCTTTTGTTCCCACATACTCAGCTCAGATTTTCTTTTCTGCAACCTGTTCCCGTAAAAAGTGATACTTGATTGCAATGTGCTTCGTCTTGGAGTGCATCACTATATTATTTGAGATACTTATGGCACTTGTATTATCACAATATATTGGAATGGGATCATCATTCTCAACCTGTATATCTATCAGATTTTGTTTCATCCAAAGAACCTGTGTACAACATGATGTTCCTGCAATGTACTCTACCTCGACTGTAGATAAGGATACTGAAGATTGTTTCTTGCTTAGACATGATACTAAACACTCACCCAAGTAGCATGATGCTCCATTGTTGCTTCGTCAGTCATCAATACAACCTACCCAATCTACATCTGTGTAGGCAATAAGTGATAGATCCTTTCCTTTTGGATACCATAATCCAAATTCTTATGTTACTTTGAGATATCTAAAAATCCTCTTCACTGCTAATACATGTGATTCCTTTGGTGCTGCTTGAAATAGTGCCACCTGTCCAACTGCCTGAATTACATCTGTTCTGGATGTTGTCACATATAGTAGGATACCAATCATTGACCTGTATTTCCTCTGATCTGTGGACTTCGAATCATCATATTTTCTCAACTTGCAATTGGTTTGCATGGGAGTGATAACTAGTTTGCAATCTTCCATACCGAACCTTTTTAGCATTTCTCTGATATACTTGGTTTGAGAAATAAACATTCCTTGGTTGCTTTGGAGTATCTGAAGTCCCAGAAAGAAGGATAGTTCTCCAAGTAATGACATTTCATATTCATTTTGCATATCATTTTCAAATTTTTGGCTCAACCTGTCATCATCAATACCAAAAATAATATCATCAACATAAACTTCAATTAATAAAATATTACCTTGACTTACCTTGATTTAGAGGTTGTTTTTTTCACTTCCTTTTCTGAACCCTTCCTGTTGCAGATACTTATCCAGCCTAAAGTACCATGCTCTAGGAGCTTGTTTTATATCATACAAGGCATTCTTTAATTTACACACATAATATGCATTTTCTGACAACTGAAATCCTTCTGGTTGTTCAATGTAGACTTCTTCTTCAAGTTCCCCATTCAGAAAATATGATTTTACGTCCATTTGATACATTTTAATACTTTTGGAGCATGCATAAGCTAAAAGCAAACAGATTGCTTCCATTATGGAAACTAAGGCAAATGTCTCTTCAAATTCGATTCCTTCAACCTATGCATATCATTTACATACCAATCTAGCTTTTTTCCTTATAAACTTTGCATCTTCATTCAATTTATTCCTGAAGACCCACTTTGTGTCGATCAAATTCTTATTCTTTGGTGTTGGAACCAGTTCCCATGTGTCAATTTTCTCTATTTGATCCAATTCTTCATCCTTGGCCTTATTCCAAGATTCATCCTTGCTAGCTTCTTCAAAACAGTTTGGTTCAATTGTAGATAAGAGTGCTAGGTGTGTTTTTTTTGGTGAACGGATTCTTCTTCTAGTCTCAACTCCTGCATTTTTGTTTCCGATAATCCAATCTGAAGGATGATTCTTCTATACTCGTTTATTGGGTGTATTTGGAGACACTTGCTGAAATTTCTCTTCTGCTTCTGTCATATTCTCTTCATCTTCCTCTTCTACTTCTTTTTCATCTTCTGCTTCTTCTTCTAAGAGTTTTTTCATTGATTCATTTTCTTCCTTTGATTTTGGTCTTCCTGTTTCATCAATTGTTACGTTGATGCTTTCCACAAATTTGTTCAATCTTAAATTTTAACACTTGTATGTTTTCCTTGTACTTGAGTAACCAACAAGTACTCCTTTGTCCACACGAGAGTGAAACTTTACCATTCTGCCATCTTCTCTTTTGATATAGCATTTTCTTCCAAAAACTCTGAAGTGCTTTACATTTGCTAGTCTTCCTTTCCATAGTTCGTAAGGAGTTTTGTCAATGTTGTTTCTGAGCATTACTCTATTTTGAATGTGAACTGTTGTATGCATTTCCTGTGTCCAAAAAATATCTGTCAATTTCGAATCCATTAACATTGTTCGAGCCATTTCCTGTATTGTCACGTTCTTTCTTTCAACAACTCCATTCTGTTGAGGTTTCCTAGCAACGAAGAATTTCCTTTTTATTTAATGATTGTTGCAGTAGTCCATAAATTCCTTTGAGTTGAACTCTCCTCCATTATCAGATCTCAAGCATTTGATTTTTGA
>SNQJ01S0000500.1:344741-359347 GCA_010110895.2 Picea sitchensis | reverse complement strand
TCTTTGGATAGTCCATGGGAGGGTCAAACCATAGTATACAAAGTGGTGCAACTCCTTGGATAGAGGTAGATGAAGTCATATGGAAGAAGCAGGTTGTGGATGACCCATGGGAGGATTAGTCAATTTTCCCGCTGCGACTTGAGATAGAGGGGACTTGGTTGGAACAATGTACCAAGATCTACACGGACTTATGACGACACACCTTGGATCCAAGTCAATATGTACCAAGGGGTGCTCCCACATAGTTTGTGAAATATTGGTATAATGCAGGTATGGTGTATTCTGATTTTGTTTGTCTTTTTCACTTAACACAAAAATAGTGGCATGGATCTGTATGAAGTAGGTTGCTAAATTTTGGTGTGTTGGGTGCCTTGGGTTGAAAACTAGTTAACCAAAACCATCATCTATGTTTTGTAGATCTAGTTATCAACGGAAGAAAAATATAAGCCTTGGTTGACTAAGGGGCCTTGCACAATTTTATAAAGACAAACGTTGTGAAGGAATTGGGACTTAAATTTTCTCCATGTGGAGCTACGGTGAAGGAAGTAAAATCTAAGGTAAGGGTRTCCACTAGAGTTGCCTCCTTAGTTCACATTTGGCTTGACAAGTGGGAAGGTCAGACTAATTTCATAGTGATCCTATGGATGAATTTGAGGTGATCCTTGGGAAAGAGTTCCATAGGGGGACACATTCGATCCTTAGGCCATGGATGGACAATATGGTTATACTTGGTGAACATAAGGTGTGGGTTGTGCGCACAAACGCAAGGAAGTTTGGCGAAAAGGTGCAACATGTATTTTCACTGAGTATGAAGAGAGCAGTAAGGCAATCAGGATCACAGATTTATACAATAGTTGTTATGGAAGTTCAAGAGGATGGAGTGGGGATGCCTATTCCACCCTAACTTGCTGACTAATTGGGTGGATTTGTGGACATAATTCCAAATGCGTTTCCAAACGTGCTCCCACTAAGACACATTGTTAATCATCGTATAGATCTAGATCTAGGACTGCAGCCACCGAAAATATCTCCTTACCAATTGTCTCAATCTGAGTTGGAGGCGTTGAAGTGTAAGTGGACATAATTGATTGACACATGATTCATTTGTCTATCCAGGTCACCATATGGAACACTAGTTCTCTTTTAAAATAAGAAAACTTCAAAGTTGATGATGTGTTTGGATTATAGGGATTTGAATAAATAGACAGTGAAGAATTGATACCCACTACCTCTAGCCACATATTGCTTTGACAAGTTGGCCAAGGCCAAATTATTTTCAAATCTTGACTTGTGACATGGGTATTATCGAGTGAAAATTGCAGATGGAGATGAGGAAAAGATACTAATGGTGGTGATGTATGGGAGCTATCAGTTCCTAGTGATGTTCTTTGGGTTGTGAAACTCCCCAACAATGTTTTGCACATTGATGAATGATGCGTTGTGGCCATTTTTGGACAAGTTTATTATGGTGTATTTGGATGACATTGTGGTGTACAACAAAAGTATGGAAGAGAACAAAACTAATTTGACACAGGTCTTTGAGGCACTCCATAAAAACCTATTGTTCTTGAAGAAGTCCAAGTGTGTTTTTGGGAAAACTGAGATACTATTCTTGGGACATTGGATTGGCCAAGGATAAATTTGCATGGACCCTGAGAAGGTCAAGGAAATTGAATATTGGGAAGATCCACAGATAGTTCATGGCATGAGAGTTTTCCTTGGGTTGGCCAACTACTATCACAAGTTCATAGAGGGATACTCCAAGTTTGTTGCACTACTCACTAACTTGTTGAAGAAGGAGAAATCATGGAACTGGACATAGAGGTGCAAGTCTGTGTTTCGAGAGATAAAATGAATAATTGTCACTGCTCTTGTGTTGAAGCAGATAGACTTTGAGCAACTATTTGAAGTGCAAACTGATGCATCAAAATTTTCCATTGGAGGAGTTTTGACGCAGGCAGGGACATCCAGTTTCCTTTGAGAGTAGAAAGCTCCAAGATTGTGAATGAAGGTACCCTTTTCATGAAAAGGAGATGATTATTGTAGTAAATTTTTTGTAGACTTGGAGACATTACTTGTCAGTAAATATGTTTCTCATGAAGAAAAACAACATTGCAACAAGTTACTTCATTATGTAGTTGAAGTTGTCACCCAAGAAAGCATGATGACAAGAATTCCTCACAGATCTTGACATGACCATTTAGTACGAGACGGGTAGACTTACGATGTTGTATATTCCTTTAGTAGAAAGAAACAACTTGTAGTCCTTGAGGAGGATGAGTTTCCTACATTAGGGGGTAGTCACATTCAGAACATGGAAGAATTGCAGGTAAGGATTAGAGAAGGATTATAGCATGATCATGTAGTGAAGAACATTATGAAGTAGCATCATGATGGACTGTTGTTACAAAATATCTTTTTGTCCCAAATTTTTCCAATCTCAGGAGGGAATTTATGAAGGAGTGTTATGACTCGCCTTGGGTTGGATACCCATGACAATGTAGGATGTTGGAATTATTGGAGTGAGGATACTTTTTGGAGCGGATGCAACGAGAAGTAGAGGAGTACGTTCACACTTAATTGTGTGTCAGCAAGACAAGGTAGATACCACATTTCATGCATGTTCATTATAGCCTTTACCGATTCTATAGAGACCATAGATGAATGTCTCAATGGAATTCATCACACAACTTTCAACGTTGCAATGGTATAATGTGATTTTTGTTGTTGTGGATAGATTTTCTATTTATATGAACTTTGTTCCAATGAAAGTGCACTACAACACATAATATGTTGCGAAGATGTTTTTCAATAATGTCGTGAAGTATTTGGGTCTTCCTTTAATAATCGTTTCAGACAGAGACACGAGTTTCACATGAAATTCTTAGACAACTTTGTTTAAACTTGCAGGGACGAATTTGTTGAAGACTTCTAGCTACTATCCATAGACATATGGGAAGACCAAACAAATCAATGGACTCCTTGAGGATTATTTATGACACTATGTGTGAGCAGATCAAATGAATTGGACGAACTTGTTGGATGTTGTGCAATTCAACTACAACTTACAAAAGAGTTCAGCTATGGGTTACAACCCATCTGAGTTGGAAAATGGGTAGTATCCCTTGACTAAACACTTGGTGATGCAAGGCTACTATGGGAAGAATCCATTATCTTTGCGTTTCATGAAGAGTTTGGAGGATAGGTTGAAGTTGGCTCGATAAAACTTGACTCACACAGTAGAAAGGATGAGGTAGAGAGAAGATAATGAGAGGCATGACACATATTTCAAAGTGTGTGAATATTCCTTGTCAAGTCGAACAAAGAAAAATATCATCAAGTTGAACATAGAACATTACCCACCACCCAAAGGAATGGTTCCATCCCTTTTGTGGAGGTTTAAGGGACTGTTCAAAGTACTTGAGAGGATTGGCAACGTCTCCTACCAGTTGGAGATACCATACCACATGAGAACCAACCATACTGTCTTTCACATAAGTTAGTTGAAACCATGCCAGACGGATGTGAATAATCCAAGTCGAGTTGAGCCATCTAGAGCATCAACGATGATTGTAGACAAGCTAGAGTTGGGGTGGAAAATATATTGCCGCACAATATCATGGGAGTTGGAAAGAATCATCAACATGAGTACTTTGTCCATTGGAGGGGAAAACCCAACGAGGATGACAATTGGGAGATATATGATTCATTGTGGTGATATGAAGACTTTATCTGTGAGTATGAGCAGAGAAAATGTGTATCACAAAGGTAGTAGAAGTTGTTGGGATGAAAACAAGTTTAGTGGGGGAGGATTTAAATCCTCCCATGACACCCATCAAGCGCTTGCACTCCTTGGTTAGACTCAGAGGCGAGATGGGAAAATAACACAAGGAGTATGTGATTGGTGGGGTAAAACATGTCTTATAGGTGTGGTCAAGGGAGCCTTGGGTGCATAATGGTGATGTGCAGAGCCAAGGGAGCATGTGCCTCACTTTTGTTGTGACAAAGAATGAATACTTGGGTTGCATTGAGGAAATTATGGGGAAACATGGGATCATTCCGAAGAAGTGGAATTGCATTCCCTTGACACCATGGGAATGTTGGAGAGGTAGGTTGATCCCATTGGCATACCCACGACGAGTGAAGTTGTTCATCACAAGGAATAAACAAGAGGAAAAGGGCCCGCCCAGGTGATGGGGAGTTGTAAGGTATAAGATATAATATAATATGCAGAAACATGAATATTCAATAGATATCAATGGAACAAAAAAATATTGAGAAGAGAAACACCATAAATTATACCTTTATTCAAAGAAAGAAATGTTCAGTTGCCTCTTCAAGGGGCCAACCTCCATTATATAAAATATCTATTTTAATAATTCTCAATACGAAGACTTCTCATGCCCCCTACTCTTATTTATATTAATTCTATCTTCTAAATATCATTCTATAGGAAGATCCTTCTAGAAGCGAAAGCCTCTATTAGGTATTCTTATATTGAATTGTTCACATTTATTAAATAGGCCTTATTAACTAATGTATACCTTTATTAGATGAAAATATATTATTCTACCTATGTGAGGGGTTAGGAAGGCTAGGTCCCTAACATGCCCTACCCCTGGAAGAATAGTCTTGTCCTCAAGGCTTGAGATGAGGAAATGTTTGCAGAAGGGTGGGCGTCTCCGAAGTGGCATCTTCTAGAGGTTTATCTTTCCACTGCACTAACACTTCCTTGATGGTGCATTGACAGATACAACACTTGTGCTAGTCCAAGACTACTTGTTGCTGCAACCAAATGGAACCTTATTCATCCAACTCAGGGAGGTTGGTTTGAGTGTGGCACTTAGTTCCAATCACCTTATTTAAGCACGAGACATGAAGAATAATATCGAGCTTAGAATTACTATGCAAAGCTAACTGGTGGGCCACCTTCCCCACTTGCTTTAGAATTGTATAAGGACATTGGTTAGATTTGAGTGAAGTCTACTTATAAGTTTGAATACAAATAAAAACTTGGTCCCCTTTAGTAAATTGTCATTTGGAACGACCTTGATCTGCTTGTTGGTTCATGTGATTCTGACCCATGGCCAAATTTTGTTTGAGGATATGGATAATGGCCTCGCAAAATGTAAGATTTTTTTCAACCTATTGAATCTTTGAAACAAATGGAATGTATGAGAGAAATGACGGTGGATTTTGTCCATATACTTCTTTAAAAGGAGTCATGCAAGTAGTTGTATGGTAAAATGTGTTGTACCACCATTCAACTAGGGGTAACCACTGAGCCCACTTATTTTGGTTTTCATATGAAAAACACCTCAAATATGTTTCTAAACACTTGTTAACAACTTCATTTTTTTCATGAATATGTGGATGATAGTCGGTGCTGAGATGCAATTGAGTAACCTAGAGCTTGAACAATTATTTCCAAAAATTGCTAGTGAAAGTGGGATCTCTATCGAAGACAATAGAATGAGGCATGCCATGAATCTTGACGATATTATCCATGAAAATTTGAGCCACTGTAGATGTGGTGAATGGGTTTTGAAGAGAGCATAAATGAGCATATTTGGAAAGACGATCAACTACCACCATGATGACTGACTTATTTCCCGATTTAGGTAAGCCAACAATGAAATCCATAGAAATATCCTACCAAATAGTAGGTGGAATCATGAGTGGTTGTAGTGTGCCTGGGGCCTTGATTATTTCTCCCTTGTTACATTGAAAGACATAAATTCAACCAAAAAGGTGTGGACGTCTTGTTGCATAGCATCCCCCCAAAAAAGAACATTTGATCCTTTCATAGGTTTTGGTAAACCCTTAGTGCCCAATTGTGGGGGAAGAATGAAGTTGGGATCAAGAAAGAAATTTTGTAAACACTAAATAATGAAGCCCAATTGTAGAGAAGCTCATCATTTTTCCAAGAGTACCCTGGAGAAACATGAGAATTGTCTTGCAATTGTTGGATCATGCAAGAAATTTTGGGGTCTTGCAGTCTTTCCTAGTGAACAACTTGGAGACAATATGGTACAAGGAATGAGAAAAAAATTAGGGACCCTTCTTCATCATATTTCCTAGAAAGAGCATCAGCAACCAAATTTTCTTTTCCATTCTTGTAAATGATCTCATAATCATATCCAAATAGCTTGGTCACCCATTTTTGTTGCGTAAAGGATGAAATTCATTATTCTAAAAAATGATTGAGGCTTTGATGATATGTTTTAATTTGGAAATGTTTCCCCAATAGATAAGGACGCCAAAGATCCAAGGCATGCAAAATAGCCAACATTTCCTTTTCATAGATGTATTAGCCCAAATGTCGCTCCGAAAGTTGTTTTCTAGTGAAGGCCAAATGTCATCCTTCTTGCATGAGGACTACTTCAATTCCTTTCCTGAAAGCATCACATTCCAGGAAAAATCTCTTCTTGAAGTCAGGAAGAGTCAGTATAGGAGTTGTGAACATAGTCTCTTTCAAAGCGTTGAAGGATTGATCAGCTATTGGATTCCAATTGGGAGAATTATTTTTAAGGAGAGCAGTGACACGTGCTGTAATTTTTCCATAATTCTAAACAAACTTGTGATAATATCCCATTAAAACCAGAAAACCATTGTTGGGCTCTAAAGATGTCCTAAAACAACCTTAGTCTGACATTAATTTATCAACCGAGGATTCGTCTTTTATTTCAAGAATGTCAGCAAAGTCTATGCAGATAGTTGTAGAGGTTAAAATCGTGTAGATAATTCAGTTAAAGAAAATATTAGTTTATCAATAATCAAGTTCGTCACACATTCATTAAAAACTATGAAACTACGAACTCACTCAACATAGTTGTAATCTAATCAATAACATACCATGAAGTAGAACATTAATCAATTTGTTGAATTTGTCTAGCTAATAGACAATAATTTTAATTTGTGAACACACTTAAGGAATAAACCTATCATTGATTATTTAACCTGCTGGAAAAGAACAATGAATTACTCTAAAATTAAGAAGGAACAACAAATGTGAATTTAAGCGAAAGGAACAATAAATGAAAATTTGACAAAAAGAACAACGTATGAAAAAATGAAAGGACTCAAGCAATAAACTAACAACAATGGGAAATGGAACAACAATCGATAAACTTCAAATGAAACATCTATCCTCTACAAATGAACATCATAACTAATTCATAAAATAATCAACACACTCACAAATTTATCTTAACTGTTGCAAGGAAATTTAAATCACAGAACTGAAATAGAATTGATGTGATTACAGATGAGACAATAACTCCTTCCGACTGGGCCCATGGTCTTCAGAAGATAATGCTGCTAAAAAATTAGTATGCAAAGATGATTGAAACACTCAAGGATTTCATTAATTCCATAACTGGTAAATCATTTATAAGGGTCTGTTGTATAGAATGTCAACAATTCAGAGATCTGAATGCTTGGATAAATTTCTTGGATATATCTCTATTGTTCATCATCCTCTATATATTACAATGACATGAGTAAATTAAGCTATCCTGAGGATCGAGAGATCCTCATGATTTCTTTTACTATTTATAAATATTACAAAATAAAGAGTCAATATTATTATAAACYGCTTTATGCATGATTCCTTCGATCTTCAATAGCTTATGTATCTTTGGGATCTCTTTAATTATCTTGAGGTAACAACAATTGTCCATTTTCTRCAATAAAATGAAACAATTCAAACCGAAATTCAGAAATTATCYAATATCACTCAATAACATTTCTAGAAGACTTTTTAATCATTTKCTTTCCTAATTACTTCTAATTAATAGAAAAGTCAATCAAGAATATATCATAAACCATGGTAATAAGTAGAATATTTKTACCTTTTTCACAACTCAACATACCCCCCAGCTTACCTTTTTGCATGTCCTCATGTAAGCAGTGAATTTACATGTAAAGAAGTGATACTAAAGGGAGGAGAGGTCTTTTCTCCAGGTCTCCTGAACCCATGCTTACCTTAAAKCCCTTCAAAAGTAACATCTTCCTCCTTTTTACGAAGTTCATAATTACTCTGATAACCCTCTAGAGGATACCAAATAATGGGAGGATTGTACGTACATCCAATCCAAGCAKGCCCTTGATATAGGATCATTCTAGCATACCTCTCCAACCTGAAGGTGGATGTGTGAAAATTTCTGAAACCAAAGGGTTCCCTGTTCTTGACTGCATTTGAGGAGACATTCCATGTTAGTTTGGCAGTATAAATGACTTCTTCTTTAATCTCTCTAAAATATTGTAGACCTGAATGTACAACATGTTTATGGATGGGAGCTAAAGATTATACAACATTCTCCCTCTTCATGAATGTTTTGTGTTTCATAATGGTTTTAAGGGTTTTAGGAGGTTCCCCTCTGATCCATAGGTATAGCCTAGTCTCCCTTTTCATGAAAACGTTGTATGTTTTAGCCCACCTGGTTTGGTTTTTGGAAAAGGACAAGAATGCATGAAACTATATGTCCCCAGTGAAAGGACTGAGGTTCTCATTTCTATTTTCTCCTAGGATGAAGTTGTGAAGGTATAATTCACACATAAAGTATTGTACTCCATCCTCTTGTTCTCTAAAAAATGAAACAAAATAAAAAATAATGGTAAACTCAAAAGGTTTGACTACTCTAATAGATTTTATTCTCATCATTAGATAATGTTCTAATATAAATAAGGTGTAATTAGTAGCAGGGGTCCTGCAAGCTACTATATCAGAATAAACAGAGAAAATTTCTTTGATTTTCTCCAAAGCTCCATCGAAGTGGCCATGTACTTTCTTCACCTTTCCTTGAGCTATGATGAGCTAAACAAAGGTCTCCTTATCTGTTGTTGACATGTCTTGATGTTGTTTGACAACTTTCTGATATTCTTCCATTTTTACCATTTCACTTCTACATTGAGTCAAGGTTTGTTGGGATTGCACCAGTTCTACTTCCAACCTGCTAATGATGACATCCTATTCAATGGAGTGGAATCCTCCCTCAGTCTGAATAACTTCCTCTATTGTTGTTGGAGCATCTATCTGGGTTCCTATTTCAATTGTTTCCAAAGGAGCAGGAAGATATGTAGGAAACACTCCTTCAGTTTGAACAACTGTTTCTTTTGTGGCTGGAACCTCAGCCTGAGTTTCTATTTCAGTTATTTCCAAAGGAGCATGCAATTATGTTTGTGTTCCAGCAGAATTTGTGTGGATTGTTCTTCTGGGAAGTGGATTTATTCCATGTACTCTAGGCCTCTTGGATTTGTTCTTCTCATGGGCCTTATTAGCCTATTCCAACTACTTCCTAAGTTGTCTAATTATTTCTTTTAATCTGCCAACATTTTGTTTTAACACTTTTATCCTCTTAACACTTTTCCTCAATATCCTGTTTTCAAGTTTTAATTTTCTAATTTTATTGTTTCCTTTCCCTGTTGTTTTCTTCTGTCTATGGGGATTTTTGAGGTCTTCCCCTCCTTAGTCATCTAGTGACTACTCCCTTGTTTCTTCTGGCTTCTATGTTTGTTCTAAAGGACTATTTACCTCAATGTGAGGTTCTAACTATTATGTTCCTTCAGGAGATGGCATCTCCATATCAGGAAGATCCAAGACATGGTTTGAATGGGAGTAAGTTAGTGCTTAGGGTTCTCCAGACCTATCTGTGTCTTCAGCAATTGATGTCCCTAAATTTCCCAGTACTTGAGCCATCTCTACTTCATAACTTCTGAAGAAATGTTCTGTAAGGATTTCGAGTGATGGTTTCCCTGTTTGTACAATTTCCTGGGTGTTTTCATGTGAGGGTTGTTCTGTCTTTATAGTTTCTTGAGTTTCTTCAGGTTGTATAGTCGTTTTACTCCTTATTTTCGTAGTGGAGGTTTCAGGGACATAAATTTTCCTCTGTCTCTTATTCTTTGATGTTTCTTCCTGTATGGTTTGAGTTTCTGCTAGCTGCTAGGGTACTGGAATTTCAATTTTGTCACTGTCTCCTTCTACCTGAGCTGCCTCAATTCCATGTGGGGGAATTTCAAGGTGCATTTTGGGTTGTTCAATTTGTAGGGGCCTATCGGGCTTAATTAAATATCCCTAAGTTATTTGTGTTTGGCTCAAAGCCCTGTTTACTATTGACTAATTATATTGACAGGGTCTTTGGCCTTCTCGGTCCTTGCAACAAATTCATGCAACATGGAATTTAAAAAGAATGGAAAATTTATTAATAACCTCTGTTTTAGTGCTGCTAATAGTTTGAGGTGGCACGGTCTCACCACAACGTATCTCCCATCACATGTGATATATATTTTTATTAATCCTACTAGCTCCCTCCATGGCTCACTGAGAGTAGTGGGGTTGAGTCCTTTCCATTTTTTGTCAAGTTCTTCTCCTCGTTCCGCAAAAGACTCCACAACCTCCTTGAGTGATGTGTATTTCCCGGTCCACTATGTGTCTTCATTTGGGAGGCCTGTTACCTCCTTTATAATTTCCTCAGTGACTAGAATTTGTATGTCTCGAATCACCGAGACTCTCCTCTGTAAGTTCTAGAAAAATGCTAGAGTGATATTTATGTCGTGTCCCTGCAATCTGTTGAAATATTTTGTCCACCCCAGACGATGTAAAATTTACCTTGATTGGTTAGTTACTTGCATTAATGTAGGATTTCGGCGGACACTTCAGCTACCCATGTCCTCTGTAAAACATTCAGCACAATTATCCTTCCCGAATGCAAGCTTAGTTAAACCAACTTGGGAGAAAATGTTACCAGAAATGGTAAAAAACATAGAACAACAAACATATATAGAAATATGAATTTTGTCATTAATTGTAATCATTATGATCTATCGATAAACAAGTAGAGTATCCGCCCCTTGATAAATGAAAAGGTCGAGCTCAACCATCGATATGTGTGAGTGTAATGATGGCAGGTAGTTCAAGTGAGGGGTAATTACTACGTTGTCGCTGCTGGGAGGACAATTATTACTAATCTTCCAAATCACTTTAATGGTAATCATGAACAATAATCACTCTTTTTGTGGGAAGTGCAAGTTCAAATACCTATGTTCAAAATGTTTTAACGAAAACGATTATGAGTAGTCTAAATTTTTTCACGTGTTATAAATATTCCACATGTCATAGCTTTGTTACTTTCCCTTGTTATTGAATATAACCGGAATGATAGCCTCTTTTTAAGAAAGGAAGTCTAGGAACACACAAAAAAACTTAGCGTATTTAAGATAAACTTCCATACCACAGGCAGAGCCACTGTTGCCAACATGCATACATAGCCTCAACAGGGTTGCCTTTTAACCCATAGATGATTCCCTATCCTTAATAAATAGTTTGAATCACATTTTCCCAAACATACCACTATCCTGGTTTGGTAGCCAGATAACGATAATGCCACTCACTAGATTGTAAACTAAGTTAACAAGTCGGCTCATGATGAGACCTCTTGTCCTTTGACGAAAAAAATCCAAAGGCCATTTCCCTGGTGTGGTAGCCATAGTGGGAATGTCACTTTTGTTATTATATTATGATTGTGGTAGGTTGGATCATGATGATACCTCCTATTCTTTGTGGGAGAGGTTTATTTTCTTTCTTTATTTTTATTTTTTTTAGGCTTTATTAAGGGAGGCTCATCTATTCCTTGAGAGTGTGGGATGGCGTAAGAAATGTAATAATGTCAAGTAAAAATGTGCTTTAGACTCCTTATTATGATGTGAGGAAAATTATCATTCAAGTATACATATATATATAGGGGAAAGAAACGAATTATGGTGGTTAAGGATTATGAACAATATTAAGATAATTCAAAGAAATCAACCCAAAAAACAAATCGATAAGGTATGCTAGATAGTCCATAAAATAAAATGAAAAATCATGACTATGATAATTAGAAGTGGTGTTGAAAATTATTTAGTGAAGTTCGTACCCAAAGGAGTGGATAAACGTATTATAAGGACGTGTTGTTGGTGAAAAATTGTTATTTTTAAAGGAAAGGAACAACAATAGGAACAACCATAATTAGAAGTGGTGTTGAAAATTATTTAGTGAAGTTCATACCCAAAGGAGTAGATAAACGTATATAAGACGTTGGTTATTGGTGAAAAATTGTTATTTTTAAAGGAAAGGAACAAACAATAGGAACAACCATAAAAAGGAACAACAATCAAGCTATTTCTCGAATGAACAACGCCTCTGCAAAGAAGGGACAAAATCACAAACAAAGGGAATGAAATTTGTTACATTCGAATGAACCATACGACCTAAAAGGGAACAAATGTAATCGCGAACAAAAGGAATTACGTATTGTTCCAGAATATTCAAATGAATGACACTACCAACAAAGGGAACAACAATCACAACAAAGGGAACAAAATTTGTTCCATTCAAATGAATGACACTACCCTCAAGTAAAGGGAACAAAAATCGCCACAAAGGGAACAACAATCAATGCTCGAATGAAGAGAATTAATGGATGTTCAAATTTCAACCATCTAGTTAAGTAATTGGAAACCCCACAAACATTTTCCTTTTGTTTTAGTTTAATCTAGGATGGATTAGTCATCAACTAAATTCATCCACCCTTTGTGGGTAGGTTTATTCAATGCTCAAAGCATTGGATGGTTTGTTAGTGTCATCATTTTTCCGCTTATTACAGCTACACATTCTTTTAGTGCAATTGTCTGACTTTTGTCAAACATGACATAATACATTTCCCTCGTAAAACAAGGTTTATATTTCTGATGTATTTTTCAATGTGAGACAGGATAAATTTGAAGTTTGAATAAGGAACAGAAAAAGAGTGTTAATTATATTCATTACAATCATCTTTTCTGGTTTTTGTTCTCCAAATTTTCTTATAATGACTTTCCTAGGAAGTAAAAAAACTAAAAAATCAATCAAATCTTTAAAGAAAACTATATACAATATGTACAGTGCTTGAAGAACAAAAATTTCATGGAACTAAAGCTACTGAGTTACCTTCCCAACCAACTAAAATTTGAATAGTAGGATCATTACTTACTTCTTGGCAAAAGGATTCTTTTGAAAGCGGTTGATGGTAGAGTCGTAGTCAATGTCCATTTACCAGAAAAGGAGAACCAAACCCGTCGATGGTAACTAAAGTGACAGTGCCATTATTATGAACTTCATTGATTTCATATGGTCCCAACCACCTTTTCTATAATTTTCTAGGAAAATGTTGAAATTTGGAATCATAGAGAAGCGCCCAATCACTTTTCTGGAAGTATTTCTTCTTGATATGATTATCGTGCCAGCTAGCTCTCTTCTGCTGAATAAAAAATGTGTGTTTAAGTGTGAACATGCATGATTCATATAGCTCATTGAGTTGTTGTAAGCACTGTGTGTGTGCTTTGGTAAGATCCAGTCCAATTTCCTGGGCCATTCTTAAAGTCTTGATCTCAAATTCGATTGGAAACATAGGTTCTTTGCCAAAAACTAGATGATAAGGAGAGTAGCTAGTAGTGTTACACCATGTTGTGTGATAGGCCCATAAGGCATTTAGAAGCTCGACTGCCCAATTTTGATGGTTTGTTGAGACTGTTTTTGTCAAGATTGCCTCAAAGACTTTATTGGTACTTTCCACTTGTATGCTTACCTGTGGGTGGTATGGGGAAGTAACTATGTGTTTAATGTGATAATTGCACAGATTGGCCGTGATTTTATGGGGTTGTAAATTGTGACCCTCCGTTAGTGATTACTTCCCTGGGTAATCCATAGTGTACAGATAATTCAAAGAGAAACTTAATTATTGCTTCCTTAGTTGTGTTTGGCGAGGCCATTGCTTCTACCCATTTGTTAATATAGTCTGTTGCAACTAGTATATAAGCTTTTTGTTTTGATTTTGGGTTGAAGGGGCCAACAAAATCCAGTGCCCATCTCTTGAAAGGTTCTTCCACCACTTGTGCTTATAGGGGAATTTCATCAGCTTGTTCTGGTCAACCCATCCTCTGACAGTTGTCGCAGGCCTGGACATACTTCTTTGCATTTTTAAATATTGAGGGCCAATAATACCCCATATGTAAAACCTTATGCCTAATTCTATGGTATACAAAATGTTTTCCATGGGACTCATCATGACCCACCTTCAAGACAATGTAAATTTCATCATCTCTGATGCATATTCAGATCTGAAGATCATACCCTGTGTGGAAAATATATCCACCAATATAGGTGAACAATGCATTGTGTTGAATGATTAGTTTCCTTTCTCTTGTTGACAGGTGTGATGGTGTTTTCCCAAAATCCAGATAATTCACCACATCAGTGTACCAAGGCGTCTTAATAGTGACAACGAACAAGTGTTCGTCAGGGAATTGGTCTTCAATTTTCAAAGAGTTATCTATTTTGGGTACATGAGACAAGAAATATGCAACAATATTCTCTCTTCTGAGCCGATCCTTGATGGGGATGTTGAATTCCTGCAATAGTAATAACCATCGAGTAACCCATCCATTAGTAATAGGTTTTTTAGATAAATATTTAATAGTAGAATGATCAGTATATAGAATAACTGGATAACCTATTATATAGTGGAGAAATTTATTAATAACATGTATAACGGCTAAAAATTCTTTTTCTGTTACTGTGTAATTTAATT
>SNQJ01S0000500.1:313462-344731 GCA_010110895.2 Picea sitchensis | reverse complement strand
AGGTGAGGATTCAATATTCGTTGGGGTTTTCGGATGGGTCGGGAATCTTTTTCAATATAGATATGATGTGTACAGAGTTGGGTATTAATGCCCTTCATGTCGGGATACTCCCAAGAAAAATTATGTTGATATTTAGAAAGGGTCTGAATCAATTTTTGTTGTTGATGCTTATTCAAATTAGCATTAATATTCAGAAATATCCCTCATGAAATTTTGACTGAAATGTTTTTATGGACAACAGTAGTGGGAATCTGTTGCTCCATCAATTCTTCCGAAGGATCTCCCTATGCTTCATTATCTAAAACAACTTTTAGCATTTGACATGTTGGATTTCCTATAACGGTTGGGTTTTTAATGAAGCTACTAATCACATCATCTTCTAGTTGGTTTTTGAGCCAAAGAGCTACTTCCAGTGTGAGAGGAGATCGTAGGTTTTCTTCTGGATATCTAGGTGGTTGCAACTACTGACGTATAATAGGCAGACTCGGTTTAGTTGGAGGATACAAGGTAAGGTTCTTTGTATCATTTCCTCCAACAATTGTCATGTTGCCTATGCGACATCCTATGTATGAATCTATTGTTGCTAGCCACATTCATCCCAATATCAATGGGTGTCCATTGAGTCTACTTCTTGGGTTGATAATTAGGAAATCAGCTGGGTATTCCCAAGAGTCGACCGATATTGCTATGTCTTGTAATGTGCCCACTGGTTTAACCATTGATCTATCATCCATTTCTAACATAATCAAAGTAGGTTCGAAGGAGGTGATACCCGAGACATTACAAGTCTCGATGGTCAGAATGTTAATGGTTGCCCCCAAATCCACCAATGTATTTGGAAAAAAAAACCTTGTATATGAAAAGTTACCATGAGATTTATTGGGTCTCTGTACTTGACTGGCTCCTTCTTACCTAGAATAAGATCAAGCAATGTTCCTACTACGTGAATCATTGATGCATTCTTAATTTTCCTTCTAGGCCTCTTCCCACATAATTCTTTAATTGTTTTTGCATAAATTAGGATGTCCTGTAAATCCTGGAGGAGTGGAATTTTAAGACATAGATTCTTTAGTTTCCCGACGATATCAAAGTTAGGATATATGGCTGGTTTTTATATCATTATCTTCTCAAGAAATGGGGGAGAAGAAATTACATCTATGTCAGGATTTTGTTGTTCGACTGTGTTTTCCCCCTGCTCTGTTTCTTCTGTTACGACCACAGTCGATGGTTTTATTGTTGGTTGTATATTATTCTCATTCTCTTTTTCTTGATGAACGTTGCTTTCCTGAGGAGAAATTACACGCCTTGATCTCAACCGAAGTTCGTTGCACCCTATAGAGTTGGTTTCACCCTCCAAATTCTCGACAATTTGCATGAGTTGGGCTGGTCTGTTATTAGGATTTGGGTTGGGTTGAACTGGTAACTGAGGGTGCATTTGAGTTTGAAGAATTTGGGGTAGTTGAAGTGGAGCTTGTAAAGTGGGCAGAGCTTGAGGATCCATCCCCATAGGTTGATTGGTCATGGGCTGCTGCCATTTTTTATTCCAATTGGGGGCTTGGGCTGTTGTGTTAGTCCACTGTGAAGGATATGAGTTATTGTTTGAACTTTGCCAAAATGGGGTAGGGTATTACGAGTTAGGCCAAGTAGGATTATAAACTAGTTGATTTGGCCAAGGTGCAATGGGATATTGTTGGGACTTCCAAGTGGAGTTAGAAAATGGTTGGCCCTGCCATGCGTTTCCAGAATTATGCTGTTGATTATACTGCCCAGAAAAGAAAGAAGAGGGATCTTGTAGTGTACCTAGGGGACGAGCCTCCCATTGGCAATGATGAGCCATCATATATACCAGTTCTATTTCCTCTTTCACTTCTTTAAAGACAACTTTTAGTCCTGGGAGTGATGGACATTTCTATGTCACATGGTATTTGTCACAGATGGCGCAAATCCAAACCACATCCAAGGGAGATTCCCTCAAACCATGTTTCCTTCTGCATCATGGAAAAAATATGGCTAATGATTGTTCTTCTTTTTCTTGTTCCTATTTGACCTGAAGAACATCCAATTGTGTATTCAGAGTGCTTAAAATGTATGTTTTAAAATTTTCTAAAAGATTACCAACTTTTGTTCGGGTGACACACTTGCTAGTAATATTGCTACTTCGGGTGATGGGAGCCCATATTCCCGATCTAGTTCGTGTACTTCCTCATGAACACTTGCTGCACAATTGGACAATGTTATCATAAGTTTCTTGATAAATATCACCTTTTCCCATTAAATTCAATGTTTATACCCATTCATCCTTCATACCTTTTATTAGAGTGGCTTTAAGTACCTCACCTGCGAGTGTACCGTAAGGTGATCTCTGCAAATTATATTGAAACCTTTCAATATATTCTTCTAATGTTTCATTTTATTTTGCAGTCATTTTAAAAATTTCATCGTTTAAATCCCTGGTTCTACAATAATCTTGATATTTCGTAAGGAAGGCTTGTTTCATTTCATCCCATGAATTTATGGTTCCTCCTCCTAGTCCCATAAACCATCGCAAAGATGCTCCTTTCAAGGTGGAAGGAAATAGTTTCAGGTTTTGGGGTTCAGAGGTGTAGTCATAGCCTCTACACAGGACATCAAAATCGAATAAGAACGCATCAGGGTCCTCCAATATCAATCCATGAAAGGTTGGAAGATTCTGTAGTGGAATGGATTTCATTGGGGCATTAGCATCTGGATCAACTATAGGATATTCAAAAGTGGAATTCTGGGTCTGCGGTTGATTTGGTTGTGCCATTTGGTCAAAAATATGCCAATAACCTTCAGGGATTTCATGGTCCTAGTGTTCTATTCGGGCTGGTTGATTATTTGGTCCCTTAGGAGATTTAATTGCGCTACCTATATCTGGGGTTTCAAGTGTTCCTTCTCCTATTAGAATCACATGAGATCCAAGTTTAGGTGGTGGGTTTGCCTCAACAATTCCACAGTTTTCCCCTTCTCCTTCCTCCAAATTACAATAATTTCCCTCGTCTAAAGGGTTGAGAGGCGGAGTATGTGTATTTTGGAAACTTGTTCAGTCCCTTCATGTATTTTGGAAACTTTTCTCAGTCCCTTAAGTTCCTCTATGAACCTCATCATGAGTTGTAGTTGGTGAATTTTATGCTTGGGGGATTCAAGTGGATCCTATTCGAGGTCCAACCGAGGCTTGAGATCTCGCATTTTGATAATTTCGGTTTAAGAAAGTGCTCCTCCAAGTAATCAGGTCTTTAGATTTTGCATTTCTTTTGGTGGGGGTTTTAATTTTTCATTAGTCATACACACACTCACCAACAAAAATTATATGCACCTATATAACCTCTATGCATCAGCTGAAGGTAGGTGTTGGCACAAGCATTTTACCTATTGCCTATGTAGGTTCTTACCTTCCATTTTCAATACCTCATCCTCTAGAGACACAACCTATGCTATATTTGACATTCTCCCTGACAACGGTGCCAAAATGTTGGGATCTAAAGATGTCCTAAAAACAACCTTATTCTGACATTAATTTATCAACCGAGGATTCGTCTTTTCTTTCAACAATATCAACAAAGTCTATGTAGATAGTTGTAGAGGTTAAAATCATGTAGATAATTCGGTTAAAGCAAATATGAGTTTATCAATAATCAAGTTCCTCACACATTCATTAAAAACTCTTAAACTACGAACTCACTCAACAGAGTTGTAATCTAATCAATAACATACCATGAAGAAAAACATTAATCAATTTGTTGAATTCGTCTAGCTAAGAAATAGTAATTTGAATCTGTGAACATACTTAAGGAATCAACCTATCAATGATTATTTAACCTGCTGGAAAAGAACAACAAATTACTGAAAATTAAGAAGGAACAACAAATGTGAATTTAAGCAAAAGGAACAACAAATGCAAATTTGACAAAAGGAACAACGTATGCGAAAATGAAAGGAACTCTCAAGCAATAAACTAACAACAATGGGAAATGGAACATAAATCGACAACCTTCAAATGAAATATCTATCCTCTGCAAATGCACATCATAACTAATTCATAAAAGAATCAACACACTCACGAATTTATCTTAACTATTGCAAGGAAATTTAAATCACAGAACTGAAATAGAATTGATACGATTACAAATGAGACAATAACTCCTTCCGACTGGGCCCACAGTCTTCAAAAGATACTGCTGCTAAAAAATCAGTACACAAAGATGATTGAAACGCTCACGGCTTTCATTAATTCCATAACTGGTAAATCATTTACAATGGACTGTTGTACATAATGTCAACAATTCATAGATCTGAATGCTTGAATAAATTTCTTTCATATCTCTCAATTTTTCATCATCCTCATTACTATGACATGAGTAAATTAAGCTATCCTGAGGATTGAGAGATCCTCAGGATTTCTTTTACTATTTATAAAGATTACAAAATAAAGATTCAATATTCTTCTAAACCTCTTTATGCCCGATTCCTTTGATCTTCAACAACTTATGTAATAACAATTGTCCATTTTCTACAATAAAATCAAACAATTCAAACCAAAATTCAGAAATTATCTAATATCACTCAATAACATTTCTAGAAGACTTTTTAATCATTTTATTTCCTAATTACTTATAATTAATAGAAAAGTCAATCAATAATATATCATAAAACATCGTAATAAGGAGAATATTTGTACCCTTTTCACAACTCAACAACCACGCAATCTCTTGAGAGTTTTGGGGTGAGGCCAATCCTGCATAGCTTGAATTTTGTTAGGATCCACCCTTACACCATCCTTGCTGACAATATGAACCAAGTACTCCACTTTCGAGGCGCCAAAGGAACATTTAGATTGTTTGAGGAAAAGTTGGTGCTAAGAAAGTAGATGGAGAACTTTATCCACATGGGTAAGATGGGATGTCCATGTTTTACTATAGATGAGAATATCATCAAATAAAACTAGGACAAAATGCCAAAGAAAAGGATGGAAGACATGATTCATGAGACTTTGGAAAGTGGAGGGGGAATTACATAGGCCAAATTGCATGACCAAGAACTCATAGTGACCCTCATGAGTTCGAAATGCAGCATTGGGAATGTCTGCCTCTTTCATATGTATCTAGCGATATCGAGAACATAGATCAAGTTTAGTAAAGTATTGAGAATCACTCATTCATACAATAAATCATCAATAAAAAGAATGGGAAACTTGACTTTGATGGTGAGTTTGTTGAGGGAATGAAAGTCTGGAAACATGTGTCACATTCCTTATTTATTGAGGACCATGACCACAAGAGAAGAATAGAGGTTGGTTCTAGGACAGATGACATCTGTGTTGAGTAATTGTTGAAATTTTTTCTCAATTTCATTCTTCTAGGAAAAGGGACGATGATAAGGGGAAAAAATGGGAGGAAGACTGTGTGGAACTACATGAATGGAATTATCATGAACATCATGGGAAGGGGGAAGTCCATGGGGAGTGAAGAAAATAGTCTTTTCTTTAAAGAGGATAGATTGGAGGTCATGATGCACAAAGGGTGTCTCAACTGCTTGAATGGCATGGATTTGGGAAATAATGCATGAATGACCTTTTTTGAGGAGATTTTCCATTCAATGGGAACTGATGATCTTAGGGGCATATGCTGTGATGCCTTGGAACTTATACTACTGACCTTCTTGTTGGAATTGCATGGTTAATTCCTTAAAATCCATGAGGATGGGACCAAGAGGGTGTAACCATTCCACACCTAGAAAAATGTCATAACCACCCATGTTTATAGAAAAAAATATGATATTTTAGATTGTAGTGACAATTTGTAGATGCACATTTTCATAATCCCCCACCATTTCATGAAACCACCATTGGAAATCATGATTTGAATTTTTTTTATGACACAGATATAACAATTGGTTCCTTGAGCAATGTTGTGATGAATAAAATTATGTGCACTGCCACTATCAATTAGGATGATGACCTTATGATTTTTAATGTAGCCAATTAGCTTGAGGGTTTGGGGAGCATAGAATCCAATTAGAGCATTCAATGAAATGATTGGTTCAACTTACGGTGGATCAGATGGCGGAGTGAGATCAATTGGATATGGTAGCTTTGCCACAGGAGGAGCATCTACCTCTTTGTCAAACACATTCTCATAGATGGCCATAAACAACTTATGTTCCTTACACTTGTGCCCCGGAAAATAGTTTTTATCAAAATTACAGTAAAGGCCCTTAAGTTGGCGTTCATCCATTTCTTCTCGAGTTAATTTTTGGATCTTGAGAGGGGTGTGATGGGGCATAGGATTGGGAGGGAGATAGAGAGGAAGAAAATAGGGTTTGTGGTGCTAGGAAAAAACAACTTGTTTTTCTTAATTGACACGTTGAGTAGCTTCCAACCAAGTTTAGGGGTGAGTCATGAGGACCTGGGCTCAAATTTTATCCTTGGGGCAACTGATAAAGAATTCCTAGAAAAAGGTATCATACATTACCTCTTTTCTAAAATCCAATTTCTCAAATGCGACGATAAAATCTTCCAGGGTACCAGACAGTTTCAATTTGGTCAAACAACCCAAGGACTATGTGTTGGTGTCAAAGTGTTCATAAAGTTCATCCACAAACTGTGTCCAAGAAACATATCGTTGGCTTGATTTTATACACCATTTCCACCATTTCCAATGTTCATGATATAGATAGAGGACATTGTAACAAAGTTTGGTCAAGTCATCAGTGATGCCATGCAAGGAGAAGTAATGTTCCATTTGAGTGACCCAACTGTTGATGATTAAAATCGTCAACGAAGTTTTGCCCGCAAAGTGTTGCTAAAGTCTATTATTATAAAAGCTAAATAATACTAGTAGGTGGGACCCCCTTGTAGATTGGAGATCAGGTTTGGTTCTTATTTGATGTCATGCTACTATTTGACACTGCTTACATGGTGATGAGATCTTGTTTTTATTAGCTATGTATTGGGCTTATGAATTATTGGTTATTTATGTTACTATGACCTATGTCATCCTTATTTTCACTGCACTTTGTTATTGGATCTATTGCGAGGAGACTTGCACAATAAACATGTTAGCAATAACACATGCAAGGAATTGGAAAGAGATGAAAACAAATATAACAAATGCAAATGGAAAAATTTAAACTATGCTATATGCTATACTACATGCATCGATTTTTAAATGGAATATTGTTATCCTAGCTATTAAGTTAATGGCTATGTGATGTTATTTGAGTTATATAGTCAATATGCATGGTGATTATGCTATGGTACAGGTTGATGCAGATCATGCTATTGGTGATAATTTGATATATGGTTTATTGGATCATATAGTTGATATGCGATATGATCAAGTTGGAATGGAAGGAATGATGTGAGTGGGGCGTTTGACAAGTAATAGATGCTTTTTTCAATGCATGGTTTAAATGAATTATTGGTAGATTAATGGCTGGTGTGTACTATTGAATTTAATTGATTGTGGGTAGAGGCGATGTGCATTTACTGCACGTCACCCTTACTCCTTTCGTTGGCCTCCACCCTAGTCGGGCTATTGTTCGACCTTTTTGTTGTGGTTATGCTCTGATTTCTTATCAGAGAGGAACCACTCAGCTAGCTCGCGTTTTAAGGTGTTCGATTACATGTATGTATTTTTTTAGCCATTCATGAGTCTTCTCTGGTTATGAAATGATTTTTGGCTCAGGTGTATTGGTTTGTTCTTTCCCGAAGTAAAATATTGTGTACAAAATGCGTTTTTGGAATGAATTGTTGATGGTTCTTTCTGCAATAATCTTGAATTCGTAGTATTATTGGCCATCTTGGGTGTTAGAATCCATAAGGGATCTCTGTTATCCTTGTTGGTTTAGTTGGAGGGTTTTTGTTTGGTCTTGGGTGCCTGTCTCTCCTCACGCATTCGTCGCTATATCCAGACTTTGGTTTTTATGGGTTTAATGGTTGGAATCTCTCTGTTTCATTGTGTTCTGTTCACTTGAGCATTGGTTGTTTTCACCATTAAAGGCTACACAATGGGTTATTTGGTTCTTTCTCGGCCCTATCTTCACTTCAGCATTGTTGTTTCTTGACTGGAGAACCATGAGGGTTATACCCTGTGTGTGTTAAGTATCATTACTAGTCAAGTTGGAGTATCGCTCCTCTATTATAGCCCTCCTGTCACGGGATTCGTTACCTGACCAAAAATAAGTCATGGTTCTCTCTGTGTATGCACTGTTGGTCTCAGAGGTTTTCACCATTGAAGGGAGTTAGCTCTATCTTTTCATGTGTTGGTCACAGTGCAAACCCTTAACTCCATGAGTCTGAGGAGAAGACCAGCGTGGCTTGTCGGGTTTACTGTTTGGTTATTGTTGGATGGTTGTGTATTTTCAACAAAAATGGGTACAGACTTGCCCATTTGGTCATATGGCGATCGTGTTGGTTTGATATACAGTCACTTCCCGTGTTATTAAAATGAATAACCATGCACTGTTAATTGGGCAATCTAGATACATAATCGCTCTCCTTGTTTGATAACCCGGTATTTTTTATTTTAAGAAGGTCACAACCTCGCTCCATGTCGATGCATGGTTGCCACATCATGATTGGTTGTTTGGTTGATTGGTTGATTGGTTTATACACAGTCACGGTATTTTTTCACTAAGGATTATTTGGATGTTTAGCTTGGAATTGGTTACAATTGCTTAATGATGCTCGCACATGCTACATTTGTGTGTGTGGTGTTCCTACACAATGAATAAATGGTCATTTTAATATGATTTCTTTTGGGGCCAAATGGTTATTGCAACCCATATGACTATATAAAATCCATCCAATGTATGCATTATGATTATGTGATTGCATAAGCCCGTGTTTTACACAACATGGTTGGTGCAATTTGATCAATTTGAAGCAATACTATGTTAGATCGATAAATTGACACGATGGGTTAATTTAATACTGTGACTGTGTGTGTAGAAATATAAAATGGAAATGTCACATCATGGTGTTTTTAGGTGGCTTCCCACTGTGTATAATATGGATGTTTTGGTTTCCACACTTAGAGATAGTCACAGAATTTAAGCACAACTTGTTTTTTGATTATTTGTTTTATGAAAACAGGCGTGTTGTTGGAAACGGGTCGTGATGGACATCCCAACATGTTAGAGTCACATTGAAATGGGCTTGTACAGTGACATAATTACACTTTCATAATTGAATTATTCTATTCATAGCATGTGTTGGAATGGTGGCTATTGTCTGTCTGTTTAAACGACGATCCAAATTTTTTGCAATTTGAATCTGGATTATTTGGCTGACTTTCATTATGTATGTTTAAGGAATGTCATGCATTCTAAAAGATAATCCTAATTACAGTGAAAGTATAACTTCACTGCAAGTTTTGAAACACGACTTTGGGCGTATTTGATGATTGAATAAATGTGTGGGCAATGGTTGTTTTGATGATTAACAAAGTGGAAATAATTACTATTACACATTTTAGAATTGTTATAAATAAGAAGAAGATAACTCCTTACAGGCCTTGTGGAATGCATACTGTCTTATTAATGGAACTGTGTTAGATTTTTTACTATGAGCAGTAAACTAGCTAATACACAATGATTGTTATGATCATTTGGTTGGCATATATCCTTTTAACAAAATGGCTATATGGATTACTTGATTAATTTTGTGAACAATAACCACTCTCATTCCCAATAATTAATTCACTTTTCGCTAATTATAACCCCATAAATTTCCCACATTCATTTTTCACTCCCTGTTCCAAAATTGATTACAGTCAAGAAAAATTATGTGTTGAAACAGTTGGCAGTAGCAATGTCTTGGTTGAACTACAGTGATGTTTTCTTTTATTTGTAGTTGATTGTTGTTGTCTTTGAGCAGTAATCATATGTTTTCCCCCTCATCATATCATGTTTCTCTCAA
This sequence comes from Picea sitchensis, assembly GCA_010110895.2. Classification (NCBI taxonomy): domain Eukaryota; kingdom Viridiplantae; phylum Streptophyta; class Pinopsida; order Pinales; family Pinaceae; genus Picea; species Picea sitchensis. The sequence goes on along the minus strand of SNQJ01S0000500.1, from coordinate 334,791 downwards.
TATAAACCCCTCACTTATCCCAAGACCCTTTATTCACTCCCTACTAACTGATGAGCAGTAAAACAATTTGTATGGATTGGATTGCATGAGTCGGATACATTGTTGAGCCAAATCTATTTCATATTTTTAAGAGTTGTCATGTATGGTTATTTAAAAGACTATTTTCTAATCAATCATGCATGAAGGAATGATTTTTTCAGCTGAGGTAGCCATGGTTGAGGAAACAAAGGGAGAGGTAATTAGAATAGAGGCCCAAGAAGGCCTAGGTTCTCCATACATTTTGATGTTGATTCACAAGAGCTTGGACAATTGTTTCAGGCTAGATTTTTCAATTGGATTGGGCAGGGAGTAGTCCAACCTAGGCCTGAAAGGCCTCCTTTCCAAGTTCTACAAGCCACTGGTATCCATGTGCCTCCTCACGTCTCATTGCAACCCGAGGTTCCTGAAAATGATGGATGGCAAGAGATTGTCCACCCGAAGTCTCCCAACATCGTGGCTGGCCTAATTTGTCCTTGCCTTCTCCTCCACCTAATAACCAGATTTTCCAAGATGCTCCCCACTCACCAGTGAAATCCTCCCATGCTAGAAAAAGATTGAAAACCGAGGCACACCATGCCCTTGATAAAGGAAAATCCACTACTTCCCCTTCCTCACCCTCCAATGGCTCTGATAAATCTGTGTCTTCCTGGATGCATTTGAGGGATGATTGTTCCCTTGTGATCAACGATATTAGGCCTAAAGGCTCAGCGTAGCCGAAGGAAAATTCAGGAAAATCAAAGGGTGACAACGACAATCAAGGAAAGATTACATCGTAGAGTGGTAAATATGCCTTTTGAGCTTTTGTTTTTATCTATTGTTGATGATAATTGACTTCAAAAGACTTTGGAAAGAATGTTTTATTTTTGGTTACATGAGTAATAGTTTTTGGAAATAATTTCAAATGTCATGAGCTAAATTGTCAAATGTGAATATGTGGATGGGAGACACAAGTAGGTGTGTTTTACTTGACTAATAGTTATGTTATGATTGTTATAATTGTTATGAGCTAAAGGGAGTCAAAAGGGGTCCCACCTACTAGTTATTATTTATTTATGACCTTTATTATGATTATTAATTCCCCCCTTCACTAAAGTTGGTTGAGTCTTTTAATTAACTTAACTAATAAGTTGGTTCAATTACTTCAACCAATTCTAAATTTTTTAAAAGCAAAAGGAAAGAGAGGAACAAAGGGAGGATAGAAGCAGAAGCATATTAAGGTTTTATCTTTGAGTTTATGTTGAGATAGTTCAGTTTTCATTCATTCATATATTCATCACAAGCCTAATTCTCTTTTATGATAGCATGGTCTTATTGTAGACAAAAATATTCAGAGCTAAATCACACCATTCAGACACTTGTTTTTCAGAGGTGTTGATCTATCTTTGATAGTCTGTGAAGACTTGTATGTTTGTGAATTAGTTTTCATGACTAATAAAGGCTATTGTGTAGAGTCAAGTGGGCAAAAATCTGTGGCAAGATGATCCAAATTTTAGAGTTCAGTTTTGGCTTTCTGTCAAAGGTATTTTTGTATGTTCCATCAGGGATGTCTAAGTTTGACTTTGGTCCAAGATTTATGTATGAGATTTTGTAAAGAAAATGACTCTTTTGTGAATTGGAATGAAATAAAGGATTTATTTATGTCTCATCTATCTTGATTATCATTTTGGTGTCTTTACTTTTGTCTTTACATTTATTTCAGCAACTGTTATATTCAAAAAATTACATAAAAAGTAAATTTCCAGCAAGATTTTTGTTGATAAAAGACTAGCCTAAGCACTTGTAATTAATACTTGTGAGTTAGCATGTTATTTTTGTTGGCTATAAATAGAGGGTGATATTCCCATCTATTTTGATTTAGCCAAGCATAATCTGAAAATGATTGAGTAAGATCATTTCATATATTTTTCACAACACCAACCATTAGGATTCGAGCTATCAAATGTTTTCACCTCCACTCGTGGAAGACTCAGATCATGATGAAAGGGTTTGGATTGAAAAGGATGGGAATTGCAGGAAGTTGTACCTTCTGGGTTAAAAGGTTGTTCCGATGAGGTATGGACTTAGGAAATGGAAGTTTTTTCAGGACCTTGGCAGCAAAGGAGTCAACCTGAGAATCAATGTGGGATGAAAGTTGGTTGGTAAAGTGGGAATTGATGTCCTTATTTAGTTCCTATTTCATATAGTCCAATTTGGCATCTATGTGGGTATTGATGTGGTTTTTAAGTTCTTGGTTGTAGGTGTTGGCCATGGTGAAGGGGAAACACAGGAAGAGGTGGGAAAGAAGGGTGTATGAAAAGGGCGAGTGGGCCCACGGAAAAATAAGGATTAAAATTGATATATACCACTGTGATTAGTGTGAGAAGGGGAATCCAATGGGATAGGTCCCAAATAAGGGTGCCAAGAAGGGGGTTGGGACCACATGAAAAAACGGCTTAAAATGATAGGTATCACTACAACGAGGACAAAAAGAGGAGTCAAATGGGATAGGTCTCAAATAAGGGTGCGAGTAGGCCCCAAATTGTTTTTTTAATACAGAGATATACTCCGATCCAAATAATATTGCAGTGTTGAAATGCTCAAATTCTTAATAGGAAAAAATGTGTAGTAATTTCGCAACCAAAATGTAGGAGGAAAGGTTACAGCATGACGATATATCTTGTTTGTTCCTTTCTTGTTATGCTTCCGTCCCAAGGGTTAGGGTATTAGGTTTATATAGATAAGAGTTTTCCCTATGCTATATCTCTTTGATATACATTTGGGGTCGAATAATAGTACTCATTAATATATCAGGAACCAACTAAGGAGGCTAGTCGTACCCTTAGCTTTCGATTACCTAGGTACTAGAATCTTCACAGTTTTGTTCTCAGTGTCACTATATCAATTAGGTGGTCGATCAGTTTATCTCTTGGGTTCAAGTGATCCAGTGGATGGTGGCCACCACCCTATTGGCAGCAAATATACCATTTTTCTCGGTTTGTCCAGTTTTCCTGATTTTTTGGGTCGCCGAGGGCCATTAGAGGCCCTAAAAACATAATTTTAGGGCTGACCATAGTCAAATTAGCAGGCGAAGCTAGATTTTTGATGGTAATATTAACATTTCTTGGAAATACCTTTCCAACAGACTATAGTGCGCCTAAAACAGAGATAAATGAAACCCAAGAGATTCTGACCCCAGGAAGTTGATGTACCAACTTACTCAATGAAGTTACATGACTCTTGGCACTTCACCTCCTAGGGTAGGTTAGGTTTTTGGATGATGTCTAGGGTTTTGGAAATTCTTGTTTGTTATGAAGTATTTCAAAGCCTCATTTTACTCATCTTCTTGCTTGAACAATGGCGACCATCACATCGCTTCTCAAATATAATCCACCACCATTCTAACAATATTGTTCCAGTCTGCATTTTATAGTTCCAACATATTTCATTTGTGTGAGAAATTTTCTTGTAACTTTGGTATTATTCATTGAATCTGCATTAATAATATAGTCTGTTTCATTTCATTCCGATAGTAAATCTGGATAAGTGGTATTAGAGTGATATGCTCCTTATCGTCCTTAATGCATGTCCCCAGATGAGGTCAGCTTATACAAATATTTGCAAAAGGTCTCAAGCTTGCTTCTCTTGAGGAATAGAAGTCTCTTGCATAAGAGACCTTCCATGGAGGGAGAACAGAAAGACAATGATACAAGATGTCCTTTCAAAAAGCATTTCTCAAGGAATCCCTCATGCAACATAGGAGCAGATGATGGATAGTTTTACACAAATCCTTGATGACTACTAATGGCGACAAAAATATTCCTTAAGATGTGGCCCCCTTCAAGGTACATATCAGCTTTTATATTCCTATATTTGAAAGGTCATATATATGAAGATGTTGTAGACAAATGGTTTAATGCGCTGAAAGGGTATTTTTGTCCATAACTTTTCAAATAGAGAAAAGATTACTTTTGTGGTCCTCAAAGTCATCTCCCATGTCAAATATTGGTGGAAAAATTTTTGTGAGAAAAAGGAGAACAGAGGAACCCTCGGTAATTACAATTGCACTCACAGGTCCTTCGGGGATGTTATTGAGAACGATACTACCTTGTTAGAAGTTACGATTGACTGTATACAAAATGGACCACCACTTTGCTTCTGGAAAAGGATCCATGGAGTGCCAAGTTCCTAAAATATTTTCATACCTTGTGCACCAAGATAGGTATCAAATATTGTGAGCGACATACGGTTCTCAAGTATCATGATGGTCTTCATAAGAATGCGTCGGTGAAATGGATTTTTCTAGACATATCTTTCTTGGGCGCAACTGTCGATATCTTGAAATCAAAATCGAGGCGAAGATTAAAAACAAAACACAACATTTTTGGGTATGAGACCTCATAGTAGAATCGGGGAAAAGGTGGCCCCAACCCCCAAAAAGGAAGAGTGAATATGGACAACCTCAGGAAAACAGTCTAAGCCACAAACAAAGAAATGGAAAGGCAGAAATATATTGGGAAGTGGTGTGACTTCAATAAGAGCCCCTAGAATAAAATTGTTGATTTAGAAACTCAAGGCGGTCATTGGTGACTAAGGTAAAATCCTATGGATTAGATGTGGGTTTAGACGAGTTAGAACTTGGAAAAGGAAAACCGGATCATTAACATGAGCCAGTGCCACCATTTCTACCATGAAGATCCATCCTAGTGAACCTAATGGTCTGACTTAGTGAACCTCATCTGATGGAAGTTTTCAGCGGTTTCCCTATTACGACAATGTAGCACCCGCATCCCTACACTACCGGATGTCTCTTAAAAGGCGATCTCGTTAGCCAATAGTGCCACGTCTGAGAATCAATCCCTTCAAAGAAGATGAGGTATTGTATGATGTTCCTCCCTTGAAGAAGTTTGTGATGTTATTTTAGGACAACCTTAATTATGAAAACATCATGAGTCTAGGCCTCAGTGTTATTATTACTTTGAATGAGGAAATTGTCTGAGGATATCAGGAGTAGTCCCGCACCTAATTGTCATTTCATGGTCTCTACCAAACAATACGAAGATCATCTCTCATACCAGGAAGTTTGTATTCTTCATGATTAGCTCTTAGAGTGAGTGAAGATAATAGCCACATCCATGGTCTCATTGGCCAACCTCTCCATGTAGTAGAAACAAGTGGATAAGTGGTGGGTGTTCTATATGCACTAAAAAATACAATAAAAACTCTTAATTAAATTGTCAACCGGGGTAAGTAAACTTAGAGTTATGTAAAATATATATATGCCAAAGGTAGAAGGGCTGGTATGAGTATGGTCTAACTAATGAAGGTAGCTATCTAGAATACAATCTGCTCAAGAAAAACTATCTAATGAACAAATCCTACCAAGCAACTTGCAAGTAAGTAACCTAAGTACTTTTGGTCCAGGATGATGGATGGTTCTAAGAAAACAAGTAAAAACCCTATGTAAAGAAACTAATTCATGAACGAATGAAAAAGCAACTGTTAAAGCATAATAATGGGCAACTAACAAAGAAAACTATTTTAACTTGCCAGCCTACCTTGAGAAACTATCTTATGAAAGAAAATAAATAAGACAAGCAAGAGAAGACACCTAACTAACCTACTAAAAGAAAATGAGCAGGTAAGCAAGAAAACAACTATCTAACCTACTAAAGCAATAGACGAGTAAGCAAAAACAACTATCTAACCTACTAAAGCAATAGACAAGTAAGCAAAGACAACTAACTAACCTACTAAAGAAAATAGACAAGTAAGCAAAGACAACTAACTACTGCAAGCAATCAAATTAAAACTTCTCATTGAAGAACTATCTAGCCTAAGAGGCAAGTGGACTAAATGCTTAATTCAAAACTATTTCTAATGCATGAAAGGAAATCTATTTTATTGAAAGAAAGAAGAACTACCAACTAATGCTTAATCTATGATAAGAAAACTACTATATAATCTATCAAAGAAAAGTCTATCTATCCTACAACAATAATAAAACTTTATTCTAATCTATGAAAGCAAGAAACTATATCTATGAAAGCAGGAAAACGATTTCTTTTAATATATGAAAGCAAGAAAACTATTTCTTAATCTATGAAAATAGGAAAACTATCTTTTAACCTATGACAATTCAAATATAATGTTGGTGGTTGTGTGAATGTCTTCGGTGTCGGATGATATCTCGATGGAACTTGACAACAAAGGACAATTCAAGTGGTATAAGCTCAACACTAATCTCAATGGCAAAGTGAAAGGTACGGATTAAACAATCCAATGAGAATTTAGCCATGACAAAACAATGTTAGATACCCTTCATATTCATGTATAAACCATCAACAACATAATGAGATCATCATTATACTTCTATTCTACATAAGCAAAATTCATACTTAAACTCAATCATTAACTAAGAACTACAATTGCAATCTAACTCTAGTCAAGAAATTACGTAAAATGAAACCACACTATGTCTATTCTAACAATTCAAACTGCAATAAGGAAATGATTAAAAGAATAAATTAAACTATGATATTGAAAAGTAAACTAACAATCTACATTAATCAACAAATAATTGAACAAGATCTATATAAAAATGATATAAGCAAGCTATAATTAAAAACTGGAATTAATTCTATCCATCCATCAAATCCTTGTCGAAGAGAACCCAAATTAAAACTCTGTTCTATTCTAATTAAAACTTTGTTTTAAACTTGACTACAAAATCATAAAAGAAATCATAATCTAACATCTAATTGCACACAGGGTTAGTATAGAGACTTGCAAGTCTGTTCCTAATCTACAAGATCAATGCATGCTAACACATCTCATCATTCTAACTTGCAAAAGAGAATCCAAACAATTAAACTACAACAAACTAGTTAACACAATAAAAATATGCATGTGCAAAAAATAAAGAGAACAATTAAATTCTGAAATGCATAAACAAACACAAAGAGAGTTACCAGACTGTTGGTGGCCCCCCCAAAAAGTCGTGGTCACTCTCTAAATGTACACCACGCGCTCAACAAGACATATTCACCATAAAAACTGAAAAATGCAGTTCTGGCATAATCTGGCAATATAAAAACTTAAAATAGAGTAAAATCATTTTTTTGTCTATCACACTGACAATTCTAATGCTTATGCTACTTAACAATCATATGACCACCTCAGTGGTATTTATAACATTTACAGACCAAGTGGTCGACCACAGGAGGGTCGAACCACTTCTAATTTCGGCAAATTACAATAAATGATGTCCTAACTGATAAAACAAAGCAAGCCAATAATCGCCCTCTTGAGCAACTGAAACTCAGTTGTCGGGAGCATCAGTAGCTGGAGGAGGAAAGAATGAAAAAAACACAGTGTTGGACAGAGTGTCAGATCAAGTGTCGGAATGAGTACTAGAAGGAGTGTCGGATCAAGTGCCGAAGGCAGAAACGTGGTGTGTTTTTTCCCTTTGACACCAGAAAAACTTGAATTAGATCTTGGTAATCATAAAACATGATGAATTATATGTAATACAATCATTAAACATGAATCACACATACCTTATGTCGATCATACCGTTTTATCATAAAATTCTTCAAAAATCTCCTTTAAAATATGAAAAACACATATGTACACACGACAAAAGTGTATAATAACCATCATAAAAGTGATCATATCTCGGGCCAAACATTACCCCCACACTTACGATTTTGCAGGTCCTACTGCAAACAAAAAGAATTTACCCCTCGGAACTAGGCTTGCTAAGGAGGATCAGCTTTGGAAGCCTCTCCTTCTTGTTGTGAAGACTTATCCTTGTGCCTCTTGTGTTGCTTCAGCTATGCTCTGAGGTTGTGGTTAGATTTGGTCATATCATCAACCAATCGTTGAAGAGAGTTAACATTTGTTTGAAGGACTGCATTGTCATGATGAAGGTGTGTATCTATTGTCTTCCTTTCCTCCAACTGTTGGAGAAGCTGATGGTTTTCCTTTTGTAGCTCCTCTATGGTTGGGGCAGAATCAGTGATCTCCGAGGAAGGCTTAGATCCTTTGAGGGATGTGGACAATCTATCAGTTTTAGGATCCAGATTGGGCATGGGTGAAGTAGGAGTTATGCGAGATCGATAAGGTGAGGTAGGTTCTGATTTTTTTTTCCTTAGTGGCTCTAATCCATCCACAAAAACTTCCCTAGGTTTCTTATGAGGGCTCTCAAGGTCGGAGGATACTTGGATAGGATCCGAAGCAGGTGGAGGTTTTGCATAAGGCTTGGTTCTTGTGCTCTGGGTACTCTTCCCGAAGGGTCCTTTACCAAATCGATTGGATCCCCTCTTGTTTGTGGGAATTATGGGAAAGTATTGCTGCATGACTTCTTGGATCTTTTTAGGTGTAGGATCAAGAGAGAGTGAAGGCATTGGGGGGTTAACAATAGGCTTCTTTTGGTCTTTTCTCTTGGTCTTTTTACTTGATGAAGAAGTAGGGATATCAACAAGATTTTGGTATTGTTCCAGCAAAGAGAGGGTTTGTGAAAGGGGGTTTGGATTTCTTGGAGAGTGAGGTTTGTATGGAGAGATAGTTTTTAGGCTAAGTGGCTTTTTTCCGGTATTAACTGTCAAGTGAGGGTTTGCAAATTGGTAGATAAAGGCATCCCATTTTTTCCCATGTTTCTCTAGTTCGGAAAGAACGAGGTGTTTGATCAAGCCATGGTGGAAGATACTATTGTGGGGGTTATTCACATTCTTCCTCACTTGATAGGACATCTTCTCCAAGCTTTTGAGAAAATAGAAGGGAAAGTTCAAGGGTTTATTGAACAGAAAATGAGCCAGCAATCTAAAATGACAAGCTTTGAAAGTAGAGTGTCTAACTTCACATGTAATTAACCTTGTGATGATGATGAGGGGATTGATAAATTCCTCCTTTATCTACTCTTTAGCATACCCCTTTTCTCCTGAAATGCTCTTGAATTCGAGCTTAAACACCCTGTTATAACTTGAGCGTGGAAATTGGTGGTTTTTAAACCATCTATCTCCCATTCTTGGGAGCTTTGTAGCTACAACAATGGAATCTTCTAAAAATTCAAAGGTAAGAGACCCTACATGTGTTTTCTTACCATAAAAAACAAGGGATAATTTCATGGAGAGGCCGTCATCATGGCCCTGCAAGCTAGACAAAAATGGCCCCCAACCTCCGTGCAAAAACACTTCTCTGCACTGTGCAAATTCAGGAATGGAAAACAAGTCTGCATAGGAGGAGGGTTTGTATCTCCTAGGTATTGTGACAGAGGTGAATTTTACTAGGCAAGGGCATTATCAAGCAAAGAGATGGCATGAACTTGGGATGGTGAGCTCGAACAAGGGACGAATTGGCAGAGGTTGGGCGTGATTCCTTAACGCAGGGAAGAGAAAATGGCAAGGGAAAATGGAGATAATGGTTGCCCAGACTGATTTTGAATGCACTCATGGTGGAGTACATTGCACACATGTGCACGTGAGCTTCCATGTGTGGGAAATTCAAATTCGATGGCATGCTTTTGGGTAATGTAATGAAATGTCTGCAACCAATTCAATTAAATGTAATTAAGTTCTGGTTACCTAGAATCTAGGACAATTACTAGTGTGTAACTCATATGGCACTTCGTTCGACATCTCATACAACACCTCATATGGTACTTCATATGGTACCTCTGTGTTAAGTGAATTTTCACCTCTTATAATGGATAGCCTACAAATTTGAAGTGTTTTTGACAATCACAATGGTAAATGAGCAGAGGCAGAATGCTCCATGCTCACTCAATCTTCTCCATATGACATATAATGTCAAAAACCTACAATGAACATGTTATAGAAAGCATAAAAATGTATTGTCAAACATACAATATGCATCTTGTAATGAAACGATAAACCGATAAAGAGTGGTCTGTTAAGTATGTGTTCAGTAATTTATAGCACACAGGAGTTAAGCATTTCAAAAATAACATGACTATCAATGTAATAACCTGTATCATGGTAATAATACAAAAATTATTGTAAAGACTTATTTCTCTAGGCAATGATCATTTGTCATCTCATGAAACCCTCCCCCACACCTAAGTATTGTGACACCTCACAATCAAAAGTATAGGAAACTAGTCAGTATCGCCCAATAACCGAAGATTTATAGTATGTCAAGTGTAAAGATAAAATTTCACAGATTGGTCTAATGAGACAGTTAGGAGATGGCCCCACCTATAGGATAAGAGATCCTATATACAGATAAGAAGAGGTAGGCAAGAGAGTTTCAATATAGTCTTAGAGTTATTCCCCAATGGAAAGTGTATGAGATTCATTAATCTTAGCCTAACCACACATATTTTATGTCATATTTGTCTGCAAGTAATGTCGTACATTAGGACAAGTTTAAATTTATTATTTATTTTTGTCAGATTATCATCCTCACTAGGTAGAATGCCCCGCTGCCAACAATTCTGTTCATTACTCCAGCAGGTTTACCTAGTCATACCACAGGCCGGTACCCGCTTCCAGAAGACCTATTCAGTATCTTGACGGGTTAGCCTCTTAAACCCTCAGAGACTGGCCCTCCATCTTTTAAGATTTTAGTATAAGATTTCTTATGCAAGAAGATGGGGGAACAACTCTGAAAACAACTTTTTCTTTCATTTTTTTTTCAATTGGGATGGTATTTACATTAGAGGATGACTTTCTGTTATATTAATTAGTGATTGTACCAATGTAAGGGGTACTTAAGTGGATGTGGCCTATCTAAATATATGATATAATCAAGCTATTTAGTGTTTAGTGGATGGTACCATTAAGAAAGAACAGAAAGGTATCTCTAGGCTCAACTTGCTTTCTTCCTTTGTAGTTATTATGATGTTTCCATGACTAACCGCTAATTAGACCTCCTTGTTACTCTTTGATAACGACACTTCACTCACTTACTCAGGTTTCTTGGAAACACTGTGCGAGAGACCTCTAGGCTTGATAGTTATGGTATCACTTCCTTATACAGTGGTGAAGAGTTTCAAGAGCAACTACTTTAGAATGCCTAAAAATGAGATTTTTTTGCAAAAATATGTCTAATTACAGTAAGTCAATATTCATTTGATGCTTTAGTGGACACAAAATTCAAGTATAACAATGTTTTGAGGAAATATCCTTGAAACTGTGTAATCCTAGTGAAATAAATACTTACAGAAATCTCTAGAGTTGCCTTATTAACAAAATTCAAAAACTATTTACATATATACAACAGGAAATTCAGAAAAATTTTCAAGAACAAGGGGGGCCTTCTCCATTTACTAAGGCCAATGCCTTGTTAGCTGACATGACCTGTAGAAAATCCTCTCTGGAAATGGGCTTATGATAAAATTTAAGTCGTTGTCCATTTACCACAAAGGAGACTTGCCCATCGTCAATTGTTTTAATTTTTACAGCTCCATTGTCATATACAATGTATACCTCATAAGGGCCCAACCGCTGGGTCGTGAGTTTTCCTTTGAAGGTTTTGAATCGAAAATCAAACAATAGGGCCCAATCATCAGGCTAGAAGTGCTTCTTTTTAATAAACTTGTCATGCCACTTGCTCCTCTGGTTTTGGAATAATATTGTTCGTTGGATGGCATCTTGCCTGATTTCATCCAACTCATTCAATTGTAGGGATCGTTTCTTTTGAGCCTCATCTAGGTTCAATCCTAATTCTACGGCAATACGCAAGGTCCATACTTGGAATTCTATAGGTAAAAGTACTTGTTTCCCGTACACTAGCTCATAAGGGGTATGCCTAGTGGTATTTCTCCAGGTAGTCTGGTATGCCCACAAAGACTCTGGGAGACTATCAACCCAATCCCAGTGCTGTAACTTAACAGTCTTGGTCAATATTGGTTCCAGAACTTTGTTTGTGGATTCTACCTGACCATTGGATTGCGGGTGGTATGGAGAATATTTACAATGTTTAATGCCATATTTCTCTGTTAGCTCTTCCATCATCTTAGAAGTAAATTGAGTGCCTTGGTCGGTAACAATTTTACGAGGGACACCGAAGTAGGTAAATATGTATTCATAGATAAATTCAACAATAGACTTCTTTGTAGCCCTGAATAGGGCTTTTGCCTCTACCCATTTGGTGACATAGTCCATACAAACCAAAATATAGTTCTTCCTACGGGACATGGATGAAATTGGTCCTACAAAGTCGAGGGCCCATTTTTTGAAGGTTTCTATCATAACTTGGGCCTGCAAAGGCATTTCCTTGGATGACATAGGTCTTCCTATCCTTTGGAAACTATCACAACTTCTCACATACTTCGAAGCATCTTTGAAAATGCTAGGCCAATAGTAATCCGAATGTAACACCTTATATGTTGTACGTTTGTCAGAGAAATGGCCACCACATGGTCCATCATGACAACTTCGTAGTATATCAGGTACCTCATCCTCTCGGACACATCTATGAATAATCAAATCAGGAACTGTGTGAAAAAGATCATGACCAACCCAAGAGTAATTAGCACTTTGTGTAATAATTTTCCTCTTTTCATGAGGTGAAAAATGAGACGGTAACTTCCTAGTGGCTAGATAGTTTTCCATATCTAAAAACCATGGGGTATTGAGAGAAAGGGAAAAGAGGTTATCATATGGGAAACTATCATCTATAGGAATATCATCATCCTCATTTTTTTTTGGGAAATAAAGTTAGCTACTACATTATCCTTTCCAGGTTGGTCAAGAACAGTGATATTAAATTCTTGCAATAACAAGAGACACCTAGTCACTCGGCCATTAGTTATAGGTTTGTTCATGAGGAATATAATGGAGGAATGGTTGGTGTGTACAAATACTTCATAACCTGTAATGTAATGATGGAATTTGTTGATAGCATGAACAGCTGCCAAGAATTATTTCTCGGTGACTATGTAGTTCAACTCGGCAGGGGACAAGTTCTTTCTCACAAAATAAATGGCATAGGACTCTTGGTCCTATTTCTTCCCTAATACCCCTCCTATTGCAGTGTCAGAGGCATCAGTGGATATATGAAATGGGAGAGTCCAATTGGGCCCTCTAAGAACTAGTGCCATAGACAACTTAGCTTTCAGGGTTTTAAAGGCAATTTGACACTGCTTAGTCCAAACAAAGTCAACATATTTTATTAATAATCCGAACATAGGTGCATCAATCTTTGTAAAATTTTCAATAAACCGTCGGTAATATCCATCATGTCCAAGAAATCGTCTCACATATTTCGGAGTCTTGGGGGGTGGGAGTCTGATAATGACCTCAATCTTTGCAGGATCAAATTTTATTCCTTCAGATGAAATATGATGTCCTAGAACCACTCCTTCAATTAACAACATTTTGCATTTTTCATGAATTAGAGATAGGTTCATTTCCTGGCATCTGATGAGGACTTTTTATAAGTTGTCTAAGGCTTCCTAGTAAGTGTTTCCATAGACTGTGAAGTCATTCATGTAGACCTCCACACAATCATGAATAAGATCGACAAATATCCCTAATACTGCTCGTTGAAAGGTGGCAGGGGCATTACACAATCCAAATGGTAAGACCCTATAGGCATAGGTGCCCCAAGGACAAGTAAAGGTAGTCTTGTCTTGGTCCTCGGGTGCTATACGAATCTGGTTGTACCCCTTGTACCCATATAGAAAGGAGAAATACTTCTTTCCAGACAAGGTATCTAGAACCTGGTCAATGAAAGGGAGAGGAAAGTAGGCTTTCAGAGTGGCCTTGTTGAGTTCCCGGAAATCAACAAAAAATCGCCATTTTCCGGTCACTTTCTTTGGAACCACTACAAGTGGGGATACCCACTTACTATCGGAGATGGGATAGATAAATCCAACATTTAGAAACTTTTGAATCTCCTCATTGACTATATCTTTGAGTGTTGGGTTCATCCTTCTCTGTGGTTGCCTAACAGGTGTTACTTCCCCCTAGGTATATATGTGATGGATGCATGTGTCAGGGTGTATACCCTTCATGTTAGTGTATTCCCAGGAAAATTCTCCTAATTTTTCTTTAAGGGTATCTACTAACTGTTTCTGTTGGTCTATATCTAGCCCGTAGTTTATATGTAAAAATTTCCCTGGACTAATCTCGTAGGGCATAGTATAAGACATGGAAGACTCATCTATTTAAAAAAATAATAGATTTTGAAGACAAAATGGATGGGTCTAATTTTTCTTGAAGTTCTTCCCCAAACATGTACTCAAATTGGGGAAAAGACTGTGGAAAATCCACACATGTGATAACATAAATAAACTGGTTTAGCACATTTTCTGTTGTATTCTCTTGAATTCCCCTTGTATGGTCACTAGGAAATACAGGTTCTTCCCAGTNCCCAAACATGTACTCAAATTGGGGAAAAGACTGTGGAAAATCCACACATGTGATAACATAAATAAACTGGTTTAGCACATTTTCTGTTGTATTCTCTTGAATTCCCCTTGTATGGTCACTAGGAAATACAGGTTCTTCCCAGTATTCGTTCTCGTATGGACATTCAAGCCACCATAGATTCTCCATAATAGGTTGAGCTGGAGGGTAAATGGTGAGATTTTGGATAGAGATACCATTTGAGATGGTATTTTCTCCTTCTCTACAACCAATAAATGCATTGGTTGTGGCTAGCCAAGGTCTTCCCAATATAATGGGGTGGCCTTTGGTAGGATCCTTTGAGTGAATGACAAGAAAATATACTGGGTACTCCCATGAGGCCAAAGTAACCATGCTATCATCTAAAATTCCTTCAGGTATAACCCTAGTTTTATCTTCTAATTCCAAAATGGTTGGGGTAGGTCGAAGAAGAGGTTGTAACTATAATTGTTCCAACGTAGTAGCGGTCATAACATTGATGGTTTCCCCTAGATCTATGAGATTGTTCCCAATGGAGACCTCATTAATAGTTATGGTCACTACGGGGTTTCCTGGGTTCCCATATTTTTCTAGTTTTGGTTGCTTTGATATGTACTCAGAAATTCCTCCTATCAAGTGTACTGTAGGGGGATCTTTTTTCTTGACACAAATATTTTTCAATTCATTCAAAATGTCAAATTTTGGTTGGGTAGTAGGTTTCTCGATTACCAATCAGTATGGATAAGGAGGTACCTTCGTAATTTGTAAAGGTTCATTTTGGGGAAGCTTGGGTTCTTGATTCTTTCGTATAATAACATCTTCCCACCTAGTGTCATCCATGAGTTGTTTGGTGATTTCTTCTTCTTCTTCTTCTTGGATGACTACTGAGGGTCTCTGCCTCTCCAGAACTTTTCCTAATTTCCTATAATGGAACAAGAGTAATAACATATGTCGGGAAGGCCTGCATCTCAACATTGTGAAGAGGTTGAGGGGGATTATTATTGGGATCTGGCACTGGTTGTGACGGTAATAGTGTCGGTATTGGGGAGCTTGCATTTTGAAATTGTATAGGTTGTTGTTGTGGGATAGGAGGTAAAGGTGGTGGAACAAAAACTGGCAAAATTTTCAGAGTGTTCAGTGGGAACTGAGGATAATGATGGTTGGGCATATGTATAGGTGGAGCTTGAGGGTTTCCTTGGTTGTGTCCTCTCCTCCATCCTTGAATCCAAGGATGTTGGTACTGAGTAGACCAGTTTTTCCAACCTGGTGAGTTCCACTATTGTTGTTGATAATAGGGTGGAACTTGAGACCGTAGATTCGGGTATGTGGGTTGATTTCTAGGCTGCCATGGCCTCCTAGGTGCATAAGAAGACTCCCCAGGATCTCCACTCCTATAGATGGCTAATAAACCAGGAAATGATGGACATTTTTCAATCGCATGGTCTTTTTTACGGAAGCCACAAACTGAAATATTATCTAATGGGCATTCCCTTGAGGAATGCTTCCTCCTGCATCTTGGGCAATATATTCTCATTGCTGCATTTTCCTCCTCCTGTTTCTTTTTTATTTTTAGGGTGTCCAACTGGGAACCTATTGTGCTTAAGATATATGTCTTGAAGTTCTCTAAAAGGTTCCCTATCTCTTCTCTTGTGATACGACCTGAACTAATTGGTTTTAAGTTTCTATTGTAAGGGTCCTGAACATTCTTTCCTATTTTTGCTCTACTCCTTGAGTAATTTTTACACATTTCACATATTTCAGCAAAAGGTTTATGAGAGATGTCACCTGATGCCATCAAGTTAAGCATCTCTAGATATTCTTCTGAAATTTCCTTAAGGAAAAGATCCCTAATTGCATCCTCTAGGAGGTCATGGTATTTTGACTTCTGGGAGATGTCACCAAATCTTTCCATATAATCTTCGAGGTTCTCGTCTTCTAATTGTTGGATTTTAAAAATGTCATTATGAGACTTTTTTGTCTTGCAGTAGTCTTGGTACTTCTTAAGAAAGATGTCTTTCATGGCTTCCCAAGACCTAATACTGGATTCTCCCAACCCCATGAACCATCTCAATGCAGAGTCTTTGAGGGTGGCAGGAAAGAGTTTTAATTTCTGGGCATCCTGTATGTAGTTGTATCTCCTACACAAGATGTCAAATTCAAATAGGAAGGTGTCTGGATTTTCACTGTTTTTACCGTAAAAGGTAGGCAGTGCTGAGAGAGGAATATTCTTCATGTTGACATTTGGATTGGTGTCTAAAATCGGAAACCCAAAGGTAGTATCAGTTTGGTTTCCAATTTCTTCTTCCACCCATGTCTTACATTTTTATGGTCCTCTTGCTCATCCATATTGTCTTGGTTTCCAAAAATAGAGTACCTAGGTGGTATACCTTTGAAGAAAACAAGGTTTCCCTTTGATGGAAAGGTCTTCCTATGGATTGTATATCTGGGACTCTACTTGAGCCAGTTGAGACTATTGGTGCCAAAGTTTCTATGTCAATTTGAGAGATACTTACATTGGTCGAACTACCAAACAAAAGATTCACCTTTTCAGGGTCTATGATATCTTTAAAGTTAGGGTCCCCCGGTGGTGGTGTAAAAGCAAAGGTTGTATTGTTTGGTTCTATGGAAGACTCGAGTGGTCTTTCCTCCTGTCCCAAAATGATTGATTCTTTAATTTCTTGTTCTATAGTTCTCCCTGTATTAGTCTCTTCAGAGACTATTTTAGCTCTTTGAGTTGATATAGCTCCTATTTTTTGGTATTAGTCTGCGGATTTTATAATCGGAACGTTCCTTCCCCCAAAGAGATCGGAAGGAACCTTGGTTGAAAGGTATGATTTTGATTTAATGTATCTACCTTGTGGGTCTCTAGGCCTATTCATGAAAGAAAGAAAAAACAAAAATAAAAAGCTACCATTTGGTTCCTAGGTCTATTCATGAAAAATAAATAAAAACATAAAGAAAAAATACCATTGGGTTTGGGGGAGCATGCTATAGCAGATGCACAAGTTCTTACCTCTTGTCTTAAAGTTCCCTTGCCTCCAAACTAATGCTAAGGTATAGAAATGATCTATTTCCTAACTACTTCTTACCTTGAGACAACTCCCCAACAACGGCGCCAAAAAATGATGGGTGTTCTATATGCACTAAAAAGACGCTAAAAACCCTTAGTTAAATTGTCAACCCAGGGTAAGTAAACTTAGAGTTGTAGCAAAATATATGCCAAAGGTAGAAGGGATGGTAGGAGTATAGTCTAATTAATGAAGGTAGCTATCTAAGGATAATCTACTCAAGAAAAACTATCAAATGAGAAAATCCTACTAAGAAACTTGAAACTAGGTAACCTAAGTACTTTTGGGCCAAGGATCGATAGATAGTTCTAAGAAAACAAGTAAAAACCCTATGTAAAGCAAACTAGTTCATAACGATAAGCAAAAATAACTATTTAAGAATAATAATGAGAAAATAACAAAAGCAAACTATATTAACTTGCCAACCTACATTCAATGAGAAACTATCCTATGAAAGAAAATAAATAAACAAGCAAGCAAAGACACCTAACTAACCTAGTAAAGAAAATAGACAAGTAAGCAAAAACAAGTATCTAACCTACTAAAGAAATAGACAAGTAAGAAAAGACAACTAACTAACCTACTAAAGAAAATAGACAAGTAAGCAAAGACAACTAACTACTGCAAGAAATCAAATTAAAAGTTCTCATTGAACAACTATCTAGCCTAAGAGTCAAGTGGACTAAATGCTTAATTCAAAATTATTTCTAATGCATGAAAGGAAATCTGTTTTGTTGAAAGCAAGAAGAACTACCAACTAATGCTTAATCTATGATAAGAAAACTACTATCTAATCAATCAAAGCAAAGTCTATCTATCCTACAACAATAATAAAACTTTATTCTAATCTATGAAAGAAAGAAACTATATCTATGAAAGCAGGAAAACTATTTCTTTTAAGCTATGAAAGCAAGAAAACTATTTCTTAATCTATGAAAAGAGGAAAACTATCTTTTAACCTATGACAATTCAAATATAATGCTGGTGGTTGTGTGGATGTCTTCGGTGTCGGATGATATCTCGATGTCACTTGACAACAAAGGACAATTCAAGTGGTGTAAGCTCAACACTAATCTCAATGGCAAAGTGAAAGGTATGGATTAAACAATCCAATGAGAATTTAGCCATGGCAAAACAATGTTAGATACCCTACATATTCATGTATAAACCATCAACAACATAACGGTATCATCATTATACTTCTATTCTACATAAGCAAAATTCATACTTAAACTCAATCATTAACTAAGAACTACAATTGCAATCTAACTCTAGGCAAGAAATTATGTAAAATGAAACCTTTGCTATGTCTATTCTAACARTTCAAACTGCAATAAGGAAATGATTAAAAGAAAAAAGTAAACTATGATATTGAAAAGTAAACTAACAATATACATTAACCAACAACTAATTAAACAATATCTATATAAAAATGAGATAAGCAAGCTATAATTAAAAACTGGAATTAATTCTATCCATCCATCAAATCCTTGTCGAAGAGAACCCAAATTAAAACTATGTTTAAAACTTGACTACAAAATCATAAAAGAAAGCATAATCTAAACGGGGTTAGTATAGAGACTTGCAAGTCTGTTACTAATCTACAATATCAATGCATGCTAACACATCTCATCATTCTAACCTGCAAAAGAGAATCAAAACAATTAAACTACAACAAACTAGTTAACACAATAAAAATATGCATGTACAGAAAATAAAGAGAACAATTAAATTATGAAATGCATAAACAAACATGAAGACAGTTACCAGACTACTGGTGGACCCCCCAGCAAGTCGTGGTCACTCTCTAAAAGTACACCACGTGCTCAGAAAGACATATTCACCATAAAAACTGAAAAAACGCAGTTCTGGCATAATTTGGCAATATAAAAACTTAAAAAAGAGTAAAATCGTTTTTTTGTCTATCACACTGAAAATTCTAATGCTTATGATACTTAACAATCATTTGACCACCTTAGTGGTATTTATAATGTTTACAAACCAAGTGGTCAACCATAGTAGGGTCGAACCACTTCTAATTTCGGCAAATTACAATAAATGATGCCCTAACTGATAAAACAGAGAAAGCCAATAATCGCCCTCTTGAGCAACTAAAACTAAGTTGTCGGGAACTCAGTAGTTGGAGGGGGAAAACTTGAACAAAACCCACGTGCCCGATTTTCCCATCATTGGCCGCCAATACCATAACCGCCAAGTCTCCCTACGATTTTGGGCAATACACAATGTTGGACATAGTGTCGGATCAAGTGCTAGAATGAGTACTTGAAGGAGTGTCGGATCAAGTGCCGGAAGCAGAAACGTGGTGCATTTTTTTCCCTATAACACCAGAAAAACGTGAATTAGATCTTGGTAATCATAAAACATGATGAATTATATGTAATACAATCATTAAACATGAATCACACGTGCCTTATGTCGATCATATTGTTTTATCATAAAATTCTTTAAAAAGCTCCTTTAAAATATGAAAAACACATATGTACATGCGGAAAAAGTGTATAATAACCATCATAAAAGTGATCATATCTCGTGCCCAACAATAAGGTCATGGAATAATACAAATACATATTCTCCTCACCTACTGGGGTACCTCTGCACTTCCAGGTCAAGCATTCCATCGATCTGACCCCCGACACACCACTACCCAATGGGTCATTCTATCACTGCTATCTATTATAAAATGAGGAGATCAAGCATCAAATCCAAGAACTAATCCATAAGGGGTACATCTGATCCATATCATCACCTTGTGGAATCCCAATCGTTCTTGTGCAGAAGAAATACATGACCTATCACCTAGAGACTCTGCATTAATTATTGGGCCATAAATAAAATCACAGTCAGGAATCGTTACCCGATTCCCCGAATTGACTATCTCCTTGATTAGCTCAAGGGGGACAAATACTTCAGTAATATTGATCTGAATTCAGCTACCATCAAGTCCCAATAGAGCAGATAGATGTATGGAAGACTACCTTCAAGTCAAAAGAAGGTCTTTTTGATACCCTTTGGCTTGAAAAATGCACCAACAACATTCATGAGGATGATGGATGATATATTGCGACCTTTCATCAATTCTTTTGTAGTGGTGTATCTATATGACATCCTCATATACAAAAAGACTTGGGTGGAACACTTACATCATATTCAATAGGTTTTGCATACTCTGCAGCAACACAAGCTATATGTCAGCTTGTAAAAATGCTCCTTCGGCATGGACAGGGTCCAGTACTTAGGCTACATTGTTGATAAACATGGTGTGCATGTGGATCCAATCAATATACAGGTCATCCATGACTGGACAACCCCAACCATGCTCACTGAGCTTCATATCTTCTTAGGCCTTTCCAATTTCTATCGCAGGTGTTATCACTGAAATTTCGTCCGCACATGGCGACATGAACTCAGCATCGTCAAACAGTAATGAAGTCATTCATGGCACTGAATTAATTTCACAGCATTCCAAAAAGGTCAAAAACTATACAAAGTAACCAACAAATTGAAGAGCGCTTTACAGAATTTGGGTGCGCATGCACATGCGCGGAACGGGAACGTACCATGCGCGCATGCATGCACGATGCGTGGTTGTTGGCGAAAAAACCCGTGCACTTGCTAAATGGCGCATTTATTGAATTGGTCGGCCTCCCAACCACTTATGGATCAGCTCCCAAGCCGATTTGACCCTCAAATCTGAGATGAATCCGCATGGTAGGCTGGTCAAAGACCTAATGAAGCCCTAAAGAGCCTCTCTTCACACTACAAAGGAGTTAGATAATCACCCAATGCAATGCTATAAAAAGCCATGAAGAAACCTCATTTTCTGAAGGAATTTCATGTAATGTTATGCTGCCTAGATTGTTTTAAGGACTCA
>SNQJ01S0000500.1:291948-313419 GCA_010110895.2 Picea sitchensis | reverse complement strand
TCAACCACGGGATCAACATCCCACCACCTACATCATAGTTGTCCCTGGGTCACTTTTCATCCCGATCCCCCGAGGCACCTTTTTCTTCATATCATGGTCAGGTACGCACGCACATTGTCACATTTGTCAAATACATGCTAATATCTTTAATTCTCTTCAGATATTGTTCACTTTGGGTATTTGGTTGTTATGTGTGTAGGTACTTTCTCATCGGTCATCGACATCATCCCTTCAGGTATATATTCAGCACTGGCATATAGTCTCTCCCACTGTATTGCATTTACGTTTCTAGTCACACCCGCTGATATTGGCCTTTAGGATCCTCATTCCCGGCTCTGCAGTACCCACACCTCCATTTGCATCTTCGGTACTGTTACCCGGTAGCATTCTTACCCACATGAGTTGTCCCATTCATAACACCTATTGACCATTTTTGACACTCATGTTGTTCTTTACCCCATAGGGATGGGAGTCCCGATAGTCTTTCATCATGTTGTGAATCAGCCACATACTCCTTCTCCTCATTTTTCTAAGCTTTCCCACATGGACTCCCAGCTCATCTCTTTACGGTTCTATTCTTTTTTACCTGCACCTTCACAGTATCATGAACCCTCCATTTCATCCACAATCTGTTTACCCATCTGCGAACTTATCCTCATTTCACCTACCTCATACAGAAACTCACCAATGGGGCCCCCACCCTTCATCAGTTTTCCAAGAAAATTCTGCCCTCCCTGGGGCACGCATTTCACACTGGGGCACCCATTTCTTTATTTGTACGTTTCTCCCCACAATTATTCATTATTTATTGTACAAATGCATTTATTTCCAGTCATTACATTTTCTTTTGTCATCACCATTGGCGACTTGCTTCCTTTTGGCCACACACAACCCATGTCACCCTTGGTTGGAGCATTACTTATCATCTACCCTTGCAGACATCGTCCATATCTTCAGAGTACTCCACAGGTCACTTCCCTCTACCCTCTGAATTTGTTCACCTTGTCCCACCTCTGGCACAACTAATCACCGATCTTGTCGTCCTTCTGACACTCGACCTTGTTACACAGTTGCGGCCACTTTTTATCTCATACATCCTCCAACCAAGGGAAGCCTTGAGTCTTCCCACGTCTTGACTTCGTCCAATGTACCTCTGCCACTTCCTCACCTCAGTAGATTCCACGAAGCCCTTTGCTTCTAGGAGTCATGTTCCCCTTTTGTCGACATCAACACAATTATCCATAAGGGCGACAATATCTTGATTCTCATTCTCCATTTAATGAGAGATCTCGGATGGCACAGGGTGAAACATCATTACACCCTACTGTCGTTGGCCCCCATCACATTCGACGCCAACACTTTCTCATGTTATGGTGGGTCTTACTATGTGACTATTGCAGTTATTTATCATTTGCCCAAGACCTCTGAACTGGGTAGGGACATTAATGCCTGCATCATCGTCGTTGCTTCTTACCGCGATCATTGCCTATTATTCAGAGTACGTTCCGTTGTAGAATTGTCTTCTGCCTTTATCATTACCGCCCCTGAGGGCACTGCAATTGTCTACACCAACAAATTCAGTTATCCTTTTTCAGATTTACATAACACGAGCATGGGGCATGCCCACCTCGTTTGTACACAGTTTTTTTTTTTTGCACAACTCTCAAAAGGTCGGGTCCTACCGGTTCCTTTTTTCTCCAATGGATTGCTCTACACAATCCCACTATTTCTCTCCCTTACAACAACATTCTCAGTAGAAGAAACATTGATGGATTTCGGCTATACGTATGCTCCTAACCTCATCCATCAAGGGGCATCTGTTATCACTGGAATTTCTTCCTCACATGGCGACAAGAACTCAACATCGTCAAACAGTAAAGAAGTCATTCATGGAATTGAATTAATTTCATAGCATTCCAAAAAGGTCAAAAACTATACAAGATAACCAAAAATTGAAGAGCACTTTACAGAAGCTGGGTGCACACGCACATGCGCGGAACAGGAACGTACCATTCGCGCATGCGTGCACGATGTGCGGTTGTTGGCGCAAAAACCCGCGCACTTGCTAAACGATGCATTTATTGAATTGGTCGGCCTCCCAACCACTTATGGATCAGCTCCCAAGCCGATTTGACCCTCAAATCTGAGCTGAATCCGCATGGTAGGTTGGTCAAAGACCTAATGAAACCCTAAAGAGCCTCTCTTCACACTACAAAGGAGTTACATAATCACCCAATGCAATGCTTTAAAAAGCCATGAAGAAACCTCATTTTCTCAAGGAATTGCATGTAATGTTATGCTGCCTAGATTGTTTTAAGGACTCACTCCTTGACAAAAACACATTGGCACCATTTCATTGAGCTATCCACCTCTCCATTGAGTGGATGTGCTAGGATTTCTTTCACTATCATTTTCATTTTTCTTATTGTAAGGAGAGCAAGTTTGTGAGGGCCCAAGAGCCTTCCTTTGGAGGAAGAAGGGACTTATAGTCCCCTTTCTTCATTGTTCTTTGATTTCATCAATAGATCAGCCCAAAAACATTGGTGATATTGGTCTTTTTGTGTTTGTTATTTCTTTATCCATATGCTTATGATTTTAGTTTGTATTAGTTTAATTCTTTCTTATAGTTTTGTTGTTCTTTCTCTAACTCTTTCTTCTACAGCTATCATGCTCAGCAAGACCCAACTAGGCATGTAAGCACCTCTTATTTTCTCACCAAGGTGACGAAAAGGGTGCAAACAGTCTTCCTCTGAGTCAATTATTTCAGTTGGTGTGCCCTCCTAGCACGTCCTTGTCCAAATTCCACAGAATTGGAAGTGCTCCCTAAGCACTGACTATCAGAACCTGTAGTGTTCTGTCACGCCCTCTTGGCATGAAGCCTCAAAGAACTCCAAACTTGAAATCAAAGAACCCATAGATAGAAGAACCTATCTGTCCTACAAATGCATACCTAACATACATCTATATCATATCATCAATACACACATGAAGACATTCATCATACACAGAATAACATGCAGGAAAAACTGCTCTGATTGTATTAATATAAATGCCTCCTTTTATGAAGTGTTCTTGAGCTTGGACTTTGATAGAGTCTTGTGTCCTTCTCTCCTCTATGTACACACACTAACATAAGATCCAAGATCTTTTTACATGAGGGGGCTCTTCGAGCTCTTCCCTCCAAGCTACCTACCCTTTTCAATTACATTTAAATTTACATTGAATGGGCTGTCTAGTCTAGATCGGAGCTAGATTCAACCTTACAACCATTAAAGGCTATCTACATCTAAATCCTACGTATAGGCATAGCCTTTTGGCTCTAACATCCTTACAAAATTAAATGCCCTTAATTCAATTTCAAAATATGAGAGGGTCGGTGCCTCTCTTCCTTGAATGCGCTGAGTGGGTTGGCTGGCTGGCGCATGACTGGCTTGGGAGCGATGCTCCTGCATCAGATGGAAATGTCGATTTTGATAGTGGGGGAAATATTGGCCATGTTTCCTTCTTCAAAATCATCCGAGGAAGGGATAGGGTTGTTGAACCAACCTATATTCCCCGAAGGAATAAAGTACTTGGTTTCTATTAAAAATATGGAGGCTTCGATCGAAGGGTGAAAGGCCCCCTGTGAGAGAAAACGCGCTTGGTTATGGAGTGAATTCAATGGGAAATCGGGGGTAGTGAGTTCCTCCATGATATATTCGTCGCAGTGGAAAATGCGAGAATACAAGGGATCCGAGGAGGTGATAGGGGGGGCTGTCAAAGTTTTATTTTCATCAAGTGGCAAGGACGTAGAGGGTATATTCCATACAAGATGTGATGGCTTACTTGACATAAACAAGATGTCAAGATACTGTGGGTGATACACTTTGGTGGGGGAAAGATCCGCAGTGGGAAATTTACTAGAGAATTGGGAGAATTCAGGGGAATATCCTCAAACATTCGAACTGTGAACCATGGGGGGATGGGAAGCGACCCAGTCTCATGGGAGGGGATACTGATAGTATCTAGAGAGTACATTACGAGTGGTGAAGTGGTTGGATGTGGTTGAATAGGGGTTGAATGACGACCGTGGTATGCAACGATCAAAGGAAACTAGTATGTGAAATGAGAAAGTGAATCATAGAGAGTGCAAGGACATCTCATCCACTCAGGGACTGATGAAGAGACATAACAAATGTCAATGATGTGAGCATCAGTAAGGGGTAGCATAGAGGGATCTGGCCGAGATTTTTGGCATAATGTAGCTAGTGTCTGGAGGAATTGAGGTAACATTGGGCAATGATGAGTGTAGTGGCCATATTATGAACAGATGGCACAAGCGAATTTGGTTCACAATCCTTTACTACCTGCAGTGGAGGAGCAATAGTTGCACTAGACATGCTTGGTGAAGAAGTAAGCAATGTTGTTTCTTGGGGGAGTTAGAACAGATTGAGTAACTCGAGAATATTAGGAAATCTATTGGTGGGGTGTCCCTCTCTTTCGCATAGTGTGCAAGGAGGTTGAAATCGGGGAGGAAGTGGAGTTGTGGGATCTTTCTTCTTTCGTCTACCCCCAACAATGGCAGAGGTGTCAAGAGTTGTGGGTTCAGGTGGTGCGGCAGGAGCTTTTACTGGAATATGCATAGGGATTCCCTCTATCTAAGGAGGGAGATATGGATGAGGAACCATCTCGGGTGGATGAAGATACCATACAGACATGGCAAGCACCATGTTTTTAAGGGTAAGGGTCATAGCTACTTGGAATGCTTGGACTCCATGTGGGGGGTAAAAGAAGGGAATTCGAGTAATGGCTTGAAGCATTGTCTCCCAAACTAGAATTTTCCCCTGAAGGAGGGGAAAATCAAGGATAAGTGGTGCAACAGGGTTATCAAGGAATTCTTAAGGTAATAGGTCTTCAACTGGTTGAACATCAAGGTGTGGAGAGGCATCAGTGGGAGGTATAGTTTCACTGATATTGGCTCCATTAGAAGATAATATACACACTTGTGATGAAGGGTGTAGGAGAGGTGGTGCTCCATGGTATGCCCCCATCAAGGATGGGTCCTTGAAAATTCCAGGACCCATGTCAATGAGAGAATAATCATATGAGCTAGTGCAAACAAGAGGAAGAATGTTATCGATGTTGGCAGAATGGTTAGGCTCATAATGTGTAATTTAGTTGATGGTGATGATCTTCCCGTTGTGGGGGAACATCAATGTTTGAAACAAATAAGAGGCTACTACCTTCATAGCGTACATGTAGCTATGTCCAAAAAAGATATTATAATCAAGAGGGGCATCGATAACTTCAATGTCTATGAGGATGGTTTTTCCCCCAAGTTCGACGGGGAAATTTTGGAAGAGCCCTTCAGGGGAGGATGGTTGACCATCATAGCCTCGCAAGGTGATGGAAGATGGTACTAGCTCAGGGGAGCCAATTTTTTTTCCATACTACTTTGGACATGATGCATGTGGATGCACCTTAATTTATGATACATCGATGAACTGTGATGTTTCAAATCTTTACTGGTATCTAGAAAGATACCAGGCGGGGAGGCATGGTTCTCTGCTATCTAGATCAAATCTGATGAGTCTAGTATCAACTGGGTCGAATTCCCCCAAGGAGGAAATAAATGATTTTAGTTGAGTTGGACACATTTGTAGGACCTCTAATACCGACATGACGACATGAGATTGTGCTAAGTTGTCGACTAGGCTGTAATTGTGTGCTTCCCTAGCCTGAGGGTTATTGACATTTTGTCGCAATAGAATTCGAGGTATACAAATGGTAGGTTCAATATTAGGGCATGGAATCATCAACGATTGTCCAGATATAGCTGGATATGCTTCAAAGATGGTTGGAGTAGATTCATGAGGAGTGTCGTATTGATGACCACACATTTGTAGGAGAATCACCTTTTCATTGGTGAGGAGGATATTGCAATCACCTTTTCTCTGATGGGATGGATGTTCTGCATTCAAATATTCAAAATCCTAAATCTATTGAATGGGAGAGGACTGAAAAAAGTTAATTCCGACATGTGGGTGTCCTAGTGGAGGAACAACTAGTTGTGGAGGACCAGGAAATGGAAAGGACCAGGGTGCATAAGAAGGTGAATCTCTTTCACTAGTGCCTAGGTTATATTCTGAGGTAGAAATTCAACTCAAACTTGGTTGAGAGGTTGGACGCATCATGGGTATCGGTGAGGGTCCACTCATGGGTGGGGGGCGAGCAACAAGATATGGTTGTTGGTAAGGGGGAGGAGGGTAATAAGATGGCCTTCCATATGGTTGTGGATATCGAGGTGCACCATAAATAGGTATTAGTTGGATATAGGGGTTATGATGTGTTGTGGAACCAATCAAGCCATCTATATCATGGGACATCCCGCGTTTGTCATGGCCAAATGGTACGGGTTTAGGTGCATCAGGTAACACTGTGTATAAGTAACCTCGTTGAGCATAGATAAGGTCAAAAGTTTGGGCCTTGTTGATGGCTTCTTCTTATGATTGAGGAAAAGTGGAGGCTACATCTTTGGAAAGCACAAAGACGCATGACTTGAGAAACCAATCGAGGCATTATTCTTTGGTCGTTTCTGCTTTACACAAACTATTTCACTAACACCATTCGTGGATGTGGTTGGAAATATGGATAGTTGTGGTTTGTTTGCACTCGGAGAGTAGTTCTAAGCTAGTGTCATGATGAACTGGTAGTTGAGAAAAGGCCAAAAAGGCCTTGGCCAAGGATTCAAAAGTCACATGGGACCCTAATTTTTCGTCTACATACCATTTGGTTGATGGTCCAGTGAGTGTTATTTAAAATAACCTTAAGCAGTTGGAGTCATCCATGATGTTGTTTGAAGAGAACCATAAGTGGAAGGTAATAACATGGTTGGAGGTATATTCCCTCGATTTTCCTTTAAATTTTGGAATATCTAAAGGTAGTTTGGTAGGCATATTGGACCATGTGGTGTTATGTAAAATGGGATCATTCATGAGTTTGGTCAAATCAGGAATGTTGAGAGATTCCAGGTATGGGTAGGGGGATTTTGTGGAGGATTAGTTATATCCATTGTGTGAGAAAGTAGTGGACTTGACCCTTGAGAGGGATTTGGTGGGGTTGTACTTCTTCCTTGAGAAGATTTTTTCCCCCCGCCTCCTTGTGAAGGAGAACTAGTGGGTGGATGGCCTTGGGAATTGGACCTAAGAAAAGTGGAACTAGGTAGATATGACCCAAAAATAGTAGCACTCATGGCGGTGTGAAATTTTTGAATCGATGAGTTGGCAAGACTAGGGAATCCTCCTAGGATAGGAAAAAGAATTTGCAAGCATCTAGAACGACAAGGATTATGTGGGTCCCCTATGGTGTCTGACTAGCAAAGTGAATGTGTGTAAATGGTGATGAGATAAATAAATGAAAAAGAGATTTGTATAATTTGGACCTTCACAAGATAGTACAACTCACAATTGCATGTAATCAAATGAGCATCATACATAAATCAATTGTAAATAAGAAAACATGTGGGTGGGTGGATTTTGTCTGCGTGGGGGATGAAATAAAAGAAAATGCTTGTGTCCTAAAATACATATAGTCCTTCCTCTCAAATAGCACTGGCCTTCCAACAACACTCAACTATGGGTTTTGAAGCCACCAGAAGAGGAACTAGTGAAGGTTGAAATAATCATTTATAATGAGGGGTAGAGGGTGCATATCCTAAAAGATCTGGCGATATTTCCCAATAGCCACACAAAATATGATCAAGGTGCAAGTGTAACCCACAATTGCCACCTAGGTAGATGTCCTAAGTTTGGTCACTAGGTACCTCGGTCAAAGTGTGACATTTAGATTTTTGGCCTCAGAAATGGGTCATGGGTTGGATCTCTTCCAAGAGTTGGGTGACTCAATGGGGGATGCACAGAACAACTAGACCTATGCCTTCAACCCTTCACAGATATCTCCCTGCATTATGGTGTAGGTTCCATATTTTTCAACTTCTAATGTTTGAAAATGTGAGAACCAAATAACGGTGAGTTATTTGGATGTCTACCCCC
This sequence comes from Picea sitchensis, assembly GCA_010110895.2. Taxonomy (NCBI): domain Eukaryota; kingdom Viridiplantae; phylum Streptophyta; class Pinopsida; order Pinales; family Pinaceae; genus Picea; species Picea sitchensis. The sequence continues at coordinate 305,389 of SNQJ01S0000500.1, read as the reverse complement.
GAGATCCTACCTAGACTAAAAAATTTCTTTTGGCCTCTCCTGTGGAGGAAAACTTAATGATTTTTTAGAATTTTTTTAGATGTGGTGGGAAGAGATTGGGGTTGTGAACCAATCTTGTTTGAATTAAGTGGGTGTGGATAATTTCCAAAGAAGTAGTGGGACGTTTCAAAATTCCTTTGGAGAAAACCTACTTCAACCTCTACAGTTCGAAATGGAAATCATGTGAGTGAGGAGTGACTTTGTGTGAAAGCAAGTGAAAAAGTGTTCCAAATTTTAATAAGTTAGGTGTGATATTGAAACATGTGGACTTATTGTGGTCCTTACAAATCATTGCTACCTATCTTACTAAGTGTCATTGGTACAACCTTGCGGAATTTTAAAAGACTTAAATAACTAGCATGTGGACATATGGGTCCGTTACAAATCCGTTAAACTCCCTAAATGTTTTTTACACTAAGAAAGCTTTGAAACTATCCTAGATTGCAAGCATGTGGGCATGTATGGGCTTGTTACTTTGATATTTAAACTTCCCTAAGTTGTGATGTAAAATAAGAAAGCAATTTCAAGAAACTATCCTAAGTTTGTAACATGTGGGCATGTATGGGCCCTTACAACTTCAAGATGATTTCAAAAAACTAAGAGGAACCCGAGGGGGGATTTTTCCTCTCCTAAAAGATTTTTAATTAAGGGAGATGAAATGCCCCTTTAACCACCTTTTTGATTCTCAATATCACTCCAGGGTGCGAGAGAAGAGCATAATCAAGGTTCAAAGTTAACTTCTAGTCCCAATTTAAGTTTTTTATGTGTGAAAGCAATAACCTCAACTTTAAAATTTTACAAGCCAAATAAGTCATCCATGTGGAAACCAAGGAAAAAGAGGAGAATATTGGTTATTTTTACCTCTAAGTGCCTATGTTATTTAATCTTTCATATGGGAAAGGAATCTAAGTCGAGCACAATTGTCTTTACAAAGTGTATGAAAGAAAAAATATGAAGGCTAGGGGTCTTCAAATCATCATAAAAACCCTTAAAATTTTGAAAAATTGGATATGTGCACAGGTTACAATTATGACAGGTGAACAAAGGGCATACAGTGCATAGAGAAGCGAATTTTGTGGTGCATAGTGCATCGAGTGCGCATCTGTGGGTAGGAAAATCCACAGACTTCCTGTTACGCGTCGGGGGGGATTGTTGAGTGAAATACTCCTCCTCCAGCTCATAATTTTTCCTTTGATAGGTTGGGCTAGGCCGGTTTTGGTACCTGTAAGATAAATTGATTAAAAATAAGTGTTGTCTAAGCTTAAATAGGGTGGAATTTGATATCGAATCCCCAATATAGTAGCCAATCTGTTTTTTTGGTTTTGTCACTTGGGTGAGGAAAACAACAATGCTTGCATGTCTAGATGAGCCTGCTAGACAAGACATAAGTTTGCGAGTGGGTTAAACAAGACAAACACATGTAATAAACAAATAAACAAACTAAAACAACTAAGAAATGAATGTTATAAAGAATAAGAAACTTGGAACCATGAAAATAAATCAAATGACCAACATATTGATACCAATGGATAACTATATTAGTAGGAAAAACACCATAGAGAAAAATAAGGACTTATGAGTCCCTTCTTCCTCCTTCAGAGGGATATTGAGTTCCCTAATGGAGAGCTCTTCTTACAATGGAAGAAAAATGGAAAATGGTGAATTAAATCAATGCCTATTCCCTCAAGAGGTGAGTGGAATGGCCTATTGCAATGGTGCTTGAAGGATCTAAAGAGAAAAGAGGATTCTCAAGGGATAATTCTTGGTAGCATAACAATACTATGAATATCTTGGTTTCTTAGTGCACCCATGGCTCTTATTTATAGAAATTCTTCAAGGAAAAATGTAATTGTTTACTGGTGTGAACAAGGGGCCTTTTAGGGCACCCTCTAGTCCTTGACCAACCCCCCATTCAGATTCCTCTTAGATATGAAGGTCAAATCAGGTTGGGATCTTGTCCATAAGTGGTTGAGGGCCCGACAGGATCCATAAATGCATCATTCATAGAAGTGCGTGAATTTTCTCATACATAGTCGTACCCTTGGTGCATTGTGCACTCTGAGGGCTTTGTTGGCCCACACATACTGTACATTTTTCGCACGCTTCTTTTGGTGAATTTGTGCATGTCAATTTTTGACCCAATTGTATAGTTGTTTTCCTTTGGAATGTATTTCAGTGTTGTAGATGAACTAATTGTTGTTGGAATTGTTGTGTTTCTTTAACCATTTGTGTTCAATGATGCGTCTAAATTTCAGTGATAATATATAGCACAAGATTCATGTAGGATTGAGGTCCAAGAATCCCTCCACTAAACAAAATAGAGTTTGTATTAAGCCCAATCGACCTCTAGAAAGTGCCTTCGAGCGAAGAGGACTGAGGAGGGATGTGACCCCCACCGTGTTAGCAATGAAAGTCAAACTTTCACTTCTAAAATGTAGGATCAACACCCATCAGTAGGTTTAAAATAATTTTTTATGTTAAGGTGGCGAATGGATAAACAAAACTCAGTAAAACAATGTCAATGACACTAAGTTCTAGATTAGATGCACTAGAAAATGAGGTTTTGAATAACTTGGATCAGGGTTTATAGAATCAAATGAATAGGAGGAATACTTCAGTAAGAAAAGTGAAATATATCTACCATTTACATCAGGTAATACTAATATATATAGGAAGAAAAACTTCTGAAACAAGAACATCTTAAATCAAAAGGGAAACTCTGATGAAAATATGAGCAACATCACAACAAATCCTTCACTATAATGCATATACAATAGATCAATTGAAACCTTCATCAGATGAAAATCTGAGGAAGACATAAATAATATGATAAAAGGAAAATACTAATTTCTATTAGCCAAAAAGTCTCAGGTCTGGTACATAAAATCATATTTGTCTCTGTTACCTTAATCTCAAAAATATGAGTCTCATTACAATCCTTCGAACCTTCTAATTGAGATACAATGTTTATTTTCTAGTCCAGACTGTCAATGACATCTTTACAATTCGAATACTTTTCTTATCCTAGAATCCCTGTGCCCTCAAAGAAGCGTGGCAACGGGTTGATAACAATAATAAACTAAAATTCTAAAAACTAGGCTAATGTTGGCAACACCCTTAACATTTCCTTATTGTTAATGAATTGTCCCTTTGAGTGCATTATTCCTTAGACAGGTGGCTTCCCAGCTTAGAAATGACTCTCATACAAGTTTCATGCATTAATTTGACCATATGACAGCTCCTAATTGCTTAAAAATATCCAAAACAAGAGTTCAAAACACAGTTCGCAATGTCAGACACTACGAACTTCCCTGTAGCTTCTCATTTCATTTGAAAATGCCTCAAAAAATTCCAAAAACCACTCCCAGTTCCACCAACTACTATAATATCATATGATTATGATATATGACTAAGAAGATAAAACACCCTTAGCTGAACATGATTTATCAAACATGACCATCCTCAAAATTGAAAAATACAAAAACATGAAACTCTCAAAATTGATATGAGGTAAGGTGTTCATATTCTTCATTTTGTGACTCTGGAGCTCCTCTTAGTGGGAAATTTATCTAACATATCTAGATTCTTCTTGGCCAACTCCTCTTTGAAATGTTGTAGCTCCATCTTTATCCTTCTGATATGAGCCTGGTATGCTTTGTTTTGTATGTATAAGTTTATGAGCTGCCTATGGAGGGTTCAAACCTTTTAGCTATAAATCTGGCCTTGTTAACAGTTTCATGATACATGCCCATGATTCTATTAAGATCTTGTTTTCAACCAACTCACCCTTTTTTATTTCATCAATTTCAGCCCTCACCTCTTTAAGTTGTCTGTTGATCCACTTAAAGGTATGATTTCTCTCCTTTTGAGGAGTGGCAGTGTCAATGATTTCAACTGGATTCCCAGTAGCTATAGATTTATCTTTCCTCTAGGATGAAGCTCTTACTTCATCCTCTTTCATAGGGATATCTTGTTTGGATACTTCTCTGGTAAGAGGCCTCCTAGATTTGACCTTGTCAACTGCAATGGGTAAAGGAAACACCAGCTTCCTTCCTTTAAAACTTGTAGATTTAGTTGAAAGAAACTCTATTGGAATGGGATCTATCTTAGGTGAATATTCTCTCTATGAATACTATGAAGGTCTTCCTCCTTTATGATCCTTAGTTTCTTTATCACCTCTAACAGTCTTCAGCTTATTCCTTTTCGTGTTCACTTTTGAATTTACAGTCTTGTCAATATGAAGAGGTATTTGAAGTTTAGACTATGGAGTGGGAGAAACGTTTAGCTGGAAGTGTGAAGAGGTAATAAATTCTTCCCAATCCCTGTTTTTCTTTCTCAATTCCTCCATCACTAACATCCTTATAAGACATGAATGGAAGACACTTGTATCAACTACTTTTGATTTGGCTTGGACCCTATCAGACATTTGTCCAATACTTCTAAACAAGTAGAAAGGGAGATTCATGGCATCTTCACCCATGAAGTGTAGTAGTAGCCTTATATGGTACTGATATATCATGTTGAATATTCCTTCACGGGTCACATATCTTTGAATCACCTTCAACATCTTATCAAATCCCTCCAACGTATAATTTATGGGCACACCCTTTGACAAATTGTCTCCTTGGTATTCTTGTTTGAGGAATTCCTTTGAAAAGGAAGCATTCATGGTCATTGACTTGAACCATTTCTCACTAGTGTTAGGTATCTCAGTTGTTGTTGAGATGGATAATTTAGATACCTCAAACTCCAATGTCCCAACCTTAGTTTTGGTCCCATAAAAATTGAGGGAAAACTCCCTCACCACCTTTGAGTGCCCCCTTTGCATTTTCTGACGAAAATTAATGCATCCTACTCTTTGGAAAACTTCCCTGATCAAGGGTTCAAAATGAAAAAAATGCATGTTGTAGGGCTCTGTTCTCACAATTTCCCCTCCTTTGTGAGCCTTCCTTTGCTGTGGGGTATCCATTAAAGATGATTGCAGAAAAACCTTTCCACAAGATTTAATGATGGTTAGAGATGGAACATGGAGAACAGAGGGTTAGGGTTTTAATGGATCAATTTTCCCAATAGGCTAGTTTTGTGTAAAATTTCTGTGTTTCTCAACTCATTTGAACTCTAGGAATAGGACAAGGTATCTTTCAATCAATAAGATGAGTGGAAATATTGTTAAAAAAAAAAAAATATCATGAAGGATATCAGAATAGAACTTTACAGAATAGGTCTTATCAACCTCAAACTTGTTCACATCCTTACTACTCTTTTGCAAAACTTAGGTTGACTTCCACGGGTGACTAATTTCATAGTGCATATTGAATAGGAGTAATTGAATTGGTTGAGCTTGCAGGAGAAAATTTTGTAAAAGGTGTTGGAAGAGAGAGTTTGTAGCGCAAGGATTGTTGTATAGAGTTCACAGTGCCAAAACAGGATTTTGCAACACTTGGAAAAAGTAAGCACAGCAAGCGGAATAGATGGTGGGAAAAGGTGGCCTTAACCCAGGGATGCATCAGGCTTAATGAGAAAGTTTCAAAGTATATAAAAATGGTTCGGGTGCTTGAAAAGAAACAAATTAGACATTTTGCAGTGTCTGTAACCAACTCGCAGTGCGCACAAGGAAAAATAACTAATAAACCTTTCCTGTCCTTAAAATAGGGAGAAAATACTCATGGAGTACCTGGTGACCTTGAATTGGAAGTTGGTATCTTTGAGGTTAAACAATGGTGTTTGCAAGTAGCCTAACCTCCAAATATCCTTCTCGATCCAGTTTACAACGTCGATTTCATATCACCTATTTGTAACTCCAGTTCACAAAACTGAGATGAAAAATGATTTGTACACTTGGAGAAAATAGTTAAAATCATTCATGACATAATCCCTGGATATTGGTTTAAAAATCATACCTGAAAATAAGGAGATCATCAATTTACATGACCCATAAATGCAATGATGGGTATGAATGCAATATGTACCTTTGAAAGAACTGCAAACCCTCCTAGTGAGTTGGCAACGTACAGATCAGATTTGATTTGACATATTAACGGGTAAAGGTGAAAAAAGGATGGGTCAGCATACAACATGGATAAAGTGACATGTCGGGGTGATGATGGATAATTTTAAACTATGTTACTTATGAAGGTGATTATCTAACATTTATGAGAGAAATACATGACCCAATGACTCTTTAGACCAAATCCAAGCTAACCATAACTTATTCATACCAAAAAAAATAAAAAATGACTATGGAGAAGGGACATAAAACCTATAACTTAATGAACACCTATGACTCAAAATCAAAATCTTAAAGACTTATTTACCCTTGCAATTCTATGTGATAACATTGGCTCCATAGAGGATGTCATGCTCCATGTGAGATTCCAAGAACAAGCAGTTTCAGTGTCTTATCCAAGGGCTATGGGGTCATTATTAAAAAACAAACAAACAAACAAAAACTGATATTTACAATGAAAAGGAAAACCACTCATGGCTTGAGGAAAAGTGTTTCTTCAGAAAGTTCCCATTAACCGGGTCACCAGAAAGTTCAAAGTCTTCCAAGTTCTGTGATTTATAAGTGTTATTTTGAAAAACGTCAAAAATATTGAAAGGACCAAACCATAAGGCTTCAAATTTACGATTTTTACTCTTGTCTTTCCTTTGTGCATCCCATTTGAGCACCAGGTCTCCCAGCTGGAAATCTTCTTTCTTTACCTTCTTGTCAAAAGCTTGTTTGATCTTTTACTGATGGCTCTATGCTTTTTCAAAGAGATTCTCCCTAGTCTGTTGTACCTCCACTAGCTGATGCATCCTCCTGATCATATGATCGGGCTCTCCTTGTTGTTCTTGAAAAAACCTTGCCACAGGTAATGCAAGTTGAGAAAGTGAAAAAAACATTAGTCCCATAGACCAACTGAAATGGAGTAGTACCAATTGATCTTTTGGTAGTTACTTTATCTTCCCATAGAAAAAACTTTGGATTTGAATCCAAAGTTTTTTTTTTATCCTCCAACAATATTTTGATGATTTTTACTAGACTTTTGTTAGAGGAATCTGCCAAGCCATTACCCTGAGGGTAATAAGGAGTGCAATGAATAAGTTGGATCCCAATTTTTTCACAGAACTTGACCAGAGGATCATCTTTAAAAGCTACAGTATTGTCATTCATAATCTTGTTAGAACATCCAAACCTTTATACAATGTCTTCCATGAAACTAATGACTACGTTATGAGTTTCATTTCTTGTAGGAGTGGCTTCTATTCACTTGGTGAAATAAACAGTGGCAGTCAGGATCCAACGATGTTGACCACTTGAAGATGGATGGATCTCTCCGATGAAATATAATCCCCATTGTTGGAAAGGATCAAATACCATTATGGGATTTAGAGGAAAATATTTTAACTGTTGCTTGCCTAAGAATTTATGACATTTATCACAAGCCCTAATATTTGCACAGACATCAGTGAATAAATTAGGCCAAATGTACCCAGATATGATTATTTTATATGTTTTGGTTCTCCAAAAATGATGGCCTCCACATAAGTTATCATGAAAGTCAAACATGGTTTTCTTTGCCTCATCTGGGTCCAAACATCTTAGAAGAACCCCAATAGGATCCTTCCAATACAAAACATGATCAACAATGCAGTATCTGATTTATTTAAGATTTAAAACCCTCACCTTGGTCTTCTCAAGTCTAGTTGGGGGTTGCAATGTCTACAAGAAATGGATAAGGTCCTTGTACCAATTACACTCTGTCAATTTGGGACTGATTTGTGAACTGCTGCTAGCAATATCAGTCCATTGATATACAAAATCTCCATTCATGAAATTAACCCCAAGTGCCTTACAATTCAATTTAGCTAGCAATCTAGCTAGATGTTTCCCTTTCACCAGCTTGGTAGGTATCATTTCAAGGTCAAATTCCAAAATTTTTGGGATCCACTTTCCACCAATGTCAGGATGGATAAGAATATCTTTAACATAGGCTGATGGGACATAAGAAATAATCCTAGAATGCATAACATACACTTTGAAATCCTTGAGAGCTTTAACCAAAGCATAATCTTTCTTTTACATGTTGTCATACATGATTTGAGCATCTCTCAAAGCCCTGTCAAAAAAAGAAATAGGTTGTTCCATCCCATCTAATTGTTTTTGAAGGAGGACAAAAACCAATGTGTCATGTGAGGAAAAATAAAATATCATAAATTCTCTTGAATAATCAGGGTTGATACGAACATGAGCCTCAATCAATGCTTATTGAATTTGATCAAAATAATTTCTAGATTCAAGTGTCCATTTTACCTCATTTTCCTTTCTCAACAAGGATGTGATAAACTTAATCAACTCAAAAAAATTAAAAATGAATCTTATTAAGAAGTTTATCTTACCCAGGAAGGAATGTATCTCTTTCTTGGACCTAGGGAGAGATAGAGTCTTGATGGCCTCCACTCTACTTGGGTCAATTTTTATCCCTTCTGCTGAGACAATGTGTCCCCAAAACTTACCTTCCTTCATAGAAAAAAGAGACTTCTTGGGATTGAGTGAAAATCCAAATTTTCTTCATTTAAGGAACACCTTCTTCAACTGTTGATAGTGCTCTTCATCATATTTTGAAAATACTGTGATTTCATCCAAGTAAATCACAACAAATTTATCCTTTTCTCTGATAAAAGAAATATCCATTACACGCTGAAAGGTTTCCTTTGCATTTGTGAGACCAAAGGGAATCTTGGCATACATGAATGTACCCCAAAGAGTGGTAAAAGTTGTCTTCTTCCTGTCTTCTGGAAAAACAAAAATCTCATTGTAGCTTGAAAATCCATCAATCATGGACATACTTGCCGAGCCAGTCACCCTTTGCAAAATATGTTCTATATTGAGCAAGGGATAGTTATCTTTCCTAGAATTCCTGTTTAAATTTTTGAAATCAACACAAAGTCTAATTTCTCCATTCTTTTTCCTAACAGGGACAAGATTAGCTATGCACTCATAGTACCTAAAAGGTATGATGATATGAGCATCAAGAAACTTTTTGAATTCATTCTCCATGATGGGAAACACCATTAGATTGATTTGTCTTATTTTTTTTCTAAAAGTTTTAGTATCATATTTCAAAGGTATTTTGTGTTCAATAATGCTTGTGTCATAAGTTTTCAAATCATCATACTTCCAAGAAAAAACATCATCAAATTCCTTTAGCAGTTGGATATACTCATTTCTTTTTTTTTCTGATAGACTAATAGAGAGTTTGACATACTTGGGATTTCAATTAGTACCTAAATTGCATTATGTCACATCAGAATCTTCATTTGAACCTCTTACTTTGACAACCACATCATTACTATCAAATAATATCTCTAAAGGAACCAATCCCTTTGGGATATGATTACTAGGAAATTGTACAATCTTCTGGTCTGCAATTTTATTTAGGAATTTATCGACATGAGAATTGTTTTCATCATTTAGATCTTGGTCAATGTGAAATGAAAAAAAATATTCTGCTATTTGTAGAAATCTTTTTATCTCAAGATCATCTTAAAACAACTTCCAATGTTTGAAATTTTCAGGTATGGAAGGCCTATATTTTACTTCTACATCATACTTGAGTTTAGGTGGTAGTGGAATATTAAAGTTGCTAGCAGAAACAACTAGGGAGTCTACCAATGTATTTTCTTCTCTAGGAACAAAGGATATACTAAAATCCAGGAAGAAATTATCAGTCAGATCCCATACCTCATTTTTGTAGGTCCTCAACCTTGGATGCTTTTCCTGATATATATTTTTTATTTGAGGTATGTTGAGGAAAAGGTATGAATTACCTTACTTAATCATTTTTGAATCTTGCATCGCTAGGACAAGATAGTCGGGAATGTCACCCTGTGTTTTATAGCCTCAAAAACATTTTCCCAATCTGTAAGTATTAACTAATAGGATCGAGGTTGATTTATTAATGAAAATAATATTGAAATATAAAATAAAGTTTATATAAATTTTTGAAATATACACAGATTACAGAAAGTAAACATGGAGATCAAAAGAGAAAAGTAACCAAGTCATAAATACACATATATAAGACATAATAATAATCTGATTTATTTCAGTCTGAGAAATCAAAAGTGTTTTTGTCTTTACAAAACCCCTGTGAGGGCATGGACCAAAGTTTTCTTTAGAGATCCTCGATGAACACCATACAAAAGGACTCTGACAATCAAGCAAAACTGAAATTTATAATTTGGATCAGCTTGCCACAAACTTCTACCAATTTGACTCTAGAAGATATTCTTTATCATCCATGAAAATTAATTCACAAACAAAGAAGAATACAAAGACTATCAAGGATGGATCAACACGTCTAAAACAAGCGTCTTAAAATTTTGGTTTAGTCTTGAACCTTGTTGTCTACAAGAATACCATGTTGTCACAAAGAGAATTAGGCTTTGCATAACTCAAGAGTGAATGAAAATTGTAAATATAATATGAAAACAAACATTGTCTTCATCCCAAATAATAATAACACATAATCTAAAAGCCATACTTGCCACTCTCAGAGGTAATTTTTCTTTTTCCATTGTTGTCTCCTTTTGATTTTCCAAAAGTAGCCTATGGTTGGTTAGACCATTGGGACTATATCTCACTGATAACAAGGGAACAATCATCCTTCAAATGTATGCGGGAAGAAACAAATTTTGATGAATCATCGGAGGGAGAAAAAGGGGAGGCCGTTGCTTTTCCTTTATCTTGCATGGGTTGGGGGACCTCAGTTTTTAGTCTTTTACTATTATGTGAAGATTGAATAGGTGAACTAGCATGGGTTATCTGGACATTAGGATTGACAGGTGGTGGGAGAGGAAATGATGTATTGGGCTAGCCACGATGGGGAGAAAAAATAGGGTTGATAATATATTTCCATCCATCATTTGGAGGGACTTCTGGTTGCAAGGAAACATATGGAGGAACGGGAATTTTGAGGATGTTCTGAGGCTGGAAATGAGGTATTTCTAGCCGAGGGTGTACTATTCCATGACCAATATAGTTAAGGAACACCTATTGGAACAACTGGTTCAATTCTTGGGGATCAACATCAAAATGGATGGAAAATCTAGGCCTTCTAGGCCCTCGGTTCCAATTTCCCCTGCCTTTGTTATTTCTTCTATGGATGCCCCTATTGAAGAAAATCATCCTATAGTAGTAGTTCGTCAATAACTAAGATCTTAATAAAACATACATGGCATTCTTCTACATGTATCAACAATTGGCTCAAGAATTAACACAAGATACATGCAAATACATCCATAACAAACCATTTAATAACGATCAAGTGAATAGTGGGTGATAGGGTTCATGGGACATATGGAGGGAGTGTAATTAGTGAAAAGTGGAATAATGATTGGGGATTAATACATGAATATTGTTCAAAAATTAATTAAACAATTTAATTGTGTAATAAAATACCAAAATATCAGTCACCAATCCTTGTCCTATTATCCTTTGTCTCTTTTACACTATCTTCCTTTTTAATTTATTTCACAGAACATGGATTCCATAAATGAAATTGAGATTATGAGGGGAATGTAATGAGAAAAAAGTGTTAGAATGATAGGGAAATAATATGGATAGTGTTAAAATGAAAATAAATCAAAACATGAAAACAAACATATATTTGTTGCGACCTTCAAAGTTTAACAGTATTCACTTTTCAAAATCACAATTTAAACTGTTACTTCCTTTAAAAAAAAATCTGGTTGGCTTCCAAACCATAATCTATATGCTTAGAAATATTTAATTACAACATCCTTTGTATTCATATAATCATTACATGACAGTCATCACAAAAAGCATTGCAATCAAAATAAGAAACCACAATAACCCTTTGAGCCACAACCATTAACTCAAGATTTAATATTTAAACTGACAGGAACATGCACAATATTTATAACCATTTATATCCATAAATTATTTAAACACTATCCAAAACAATCAATTGGACATTACAACTCTTAATCGAGCCTCAAACAATTCGCACACAGGTGTCCCCTTTATATAGCCAACATAACGATTGAACCAAATAACATTCAATATTATGAGCCCAAGCTTCAAACAAATCAGTGTAAATAATTCTTCCAAAATTTCCAAACAAGGGACGCAACCAAAATCGTGCCTATTCGCACATACAATTTTTTGGGATTATGATGTATCTACATGATAATCTAGAATGGCATAATTATAGATTGCAGATAAAACTCATATTTTAAGTTTTGCGACAGATGTGAGTTTTCGTAGATAAAGGATGAAATTTCATGGTTATTAGCTACCGAAAGTTAAAACATTCGGTAGCTAAAAGTCTTATTCACACCTATTATAAGTTGCCAAAAGTGAAGAATATTTCAAGTATCTAAAGGGTCTTGTCACTCTACTAACTGGCGATTGTACTCATATCATAATTTGTTTGTATGCATCCATAACCACTTTTGATCATCATTCATCCGATTTCAGAAAAGTATTATTCTTTGTTTATCCCTTGTCCAATCGAGTTATTATAACCCTATATCATGCCCATAAAATTCAATAAATCCAAATAAAACGGTCATCATCCTTCTGATGCATTGAATCAGTTTACTGCCTCTTTAAATATTTTTAAAATCTTGCCACATTCGCCCAAACAAATTTCACCCTTTGAGTCTTATTCTTGAAACTTCTTATTTTATCCCACCTCCACGCTTATTTTTATCTCGCCCTTAAATATATTGGATCCTTTATCATCGACCCAATTTTAAAGAATTTTAAGAATCACCGCTAGTTCTTGTTATGAATATTTCAACAGGAGGTTCTCTTCTTCGAAAGGAATTGCAGGATGCTTCATACCTTGAGGCACACCCCAAGTCCTACAAACTATTCAAAAGCGTTGGATGTTACAGGTTCTTCAAGAAACTCCAATGGTACCTTTAGGGTGTCACCGAGGCATTTGCAAAGCATTTCAATGGGATTAAGGTTCAACTTGGACCTATTATGATGAAAATAGATGAAGCTAGTATATCAACAACTACAGAGATGCTTAGTGAAGGTGAAAAGTGGTTTAAGACCATCTCAGTCAAGGAAACTGATTTTAGACCATTTCTCAAAAAAGAGAATCAAAACATGAAACGACAGAAGGAAATTCCCAGAATCTACTGGGAGGAGAAATGGAAGGACCATGATTTACCATTTTAGATTTCTTCTTCATTTCACTGGTAAGAAACCTATAAATATTCCCTATTATCTTCTTAAAATTCTTACCAAGATGGCTTCCAAAGTTCAGGCCAAACCTCAAAAGGCTAGCAACAGTTTATTTCATCATGGCATGATCAAACTAATAGCGTCAGAAGATCTCAACAGAAGGAATAAGAGATGGGATTATCTTTTTTTTTT
>SNQJ01S0000500.1:268516-291919 GCA_010110895.2 Picea sitchensis | reverse complement strand
TTCAAGTAACTTCTCCAAAAACTAGTAAAAGAAAGAGGAGAGCATTGTCACCTATAGAAACTGCAACACAAACTTCCCCATCAAAATCAAAGAAAATAAAAAGGAAGCTGGAATTTGGGAAAAATGCAGAGGATCAAAGAAAGGCCACAACTAGAAATATCCTAAATTTTCCATATTCAGATTCAGACTCAGAAGCATTGGCTGCAGAAATGGAAACTCCATAAAAGGGAATACTTGAAACGCCATCAAAGAAAAAGGTTAGTAAAAAACCTAAGGTTCAGAAATTGAAAGAACAACTGGAAGAGTTAAAGGTATTAGAAAGACATCTCAAAACAAAGAATGAGACTCTTGGGAAGTCATCTCTCAAAGTTGGTTCTGCATTGGACAAGTTGGCCATTAAATATGAGATTCTAAAGCACAATAATAAGAAGCATTGCAAACAAAATAACATATTGTGGAACATTAATAGGGTTTTGAGGTATAATATTTATCCTAGGAGAGCAAAGCCTAAATCTCATAACAATCTTGACGTCTTAGCAGAAACATCTCCCGGTTTGCATTAAGGCACCTATGATAGGTGGATCAGAGTTAAATATTGGACATCAACATTTTTCATCATTTTCAGGCAACTTCAGGTTTCGACAGCTAAACCAAGGTTCATGTTTCATACTTAGCTACCAAAATATAGTTCCCAGAAAATCGGTAGCTAAGCACACTATGTTTTGACCCCTCCAGCTACCAAAAGTTCTATTATAGACATAGAGCATAGAAAGCTTCCCAGATCAATGCAAATTGGTTCCAGAACACTCTATAAGACTTCCAGAATGACCGTTTAGTTGTGACACATTATCAAGCTACTCAAACCACTTTCATATCAAATTAGATAAGGTTATTAAGATAACTCAAGTATGTTCTATTTTTGGGGATTTTTGTTGTAACTTCCCAAACTTTAGGGTAAGAGTCATCAGATAGTATTTTCTATTTTGGGAAAAAATAATTTTTTCTAACAAAAGCTATCTAAAGGAGTTTGACCTCCTAGAAACTATATATTTTGATGTTTTTCATGTAAAAAAGGTTTGGTCGAAGACCCAAGGGGTTTTTAGAAGTGGAATGATTGTATATGTCAGTTTGTAAGCCGGACGGACATGTGGCTGTAAAATTGTATGTTACTGAAGATTCATATGAGTTGTTTCATCAGATTTGTCTTCTATGTTCTTTGTTATATTCTTCATCTTGTTTAAATGTATTACTAATTTTAAGGATTAAAATTTGTTTTTGATTGATGGATTCTTGATGTAGTAGAAGATCTGTTGTAAACTTTCCTATTTATCATTTTTTACTGTTCAGGCACATCTAAATTCTCTTTGTAGAGAGGAGCTTTTCTTAACGAATGTTCATCTTTATGTTAATTCTCATATTCTTCTCTTCATCATTACAAAAATATTTTGTCTGAAAGGAAACTTAAATGCCTTCAATGAGAAAACTGTTTATGGCTTCATTGCCTAATGGTCCATCACTGATCTGCAATGATATCTGTTGTCTTTTCCTTTATTTCAAGTCTTTCTAATCCTTGATTTTAAGCCTAAGTTAAATCAATTTGTATGCTACCAAGCTTAGTCCCATTTGCAGTCTGGGGTGACTCTTGGAGTGATAACATAAATGGTGTCGTTGTCAGGGAACAAAGTGTGAAGCTAGATTCCCTTGGACAAATAAATAGATCCATATCTTGATGGTAGACAAGAGAAGGTCACAAAAATTGACTGTAATTATCTACCTGGTGAATCCACCATCAAATACTCCACTACAGGAAGGATCATACTGAAAAAAATATGACCATACGAAAGGGGATGAACAGGTATCAGCTGATGAGATTTCTTCATGAACTCTTATTTTTATTTAACAACTCATTTCTCTCTTTCCCTTTACGTATAAAGAGGATTATCGTCTACTTTGTCTATTCGGATGATCATCAACCTTCCTTTATATATCTATCCTTGGAAGGCAGAAATATACATACTGCTTGTGTTGTAGATGTTGATCCTGTATCCTCACCTTAGCCTATTCATAAAGATCAACTTTGTATTCAAATCCCTCCTAGATTTGATAACCCTTGTAACTTCGAGGAGGATGAAAATGAGTCAAATCCTTCTCAGATATCATTACCTTCTGCTATTACTGTTGAACCTTGATATCATCTTGTTAAACCTCATATCCAACCAACTAGTTTTCAAACTAGAATTAGAGACAAGATATTTAAACCTTTAAGGCTTTCATATCACCTTCATCCTTATCCTCTTAATTTCTTTGAGTATCTTCCTCATTTTTTTGGAGAGTATCATGTTACAGCTGAGAGGCATTTTGAAGCCTTTGAGAACTTTGTTGATTAGTTTGAGATAGTACATGATGATGTTACAATGAGGGTGTTGTCCAAATATTTGTTTGGAGATGTTGTTGTGTGGTTTAAAGGTTTGGGAGTTGATTCTATTGGTTCTTGGATCGAGCTATGCAATGTCTTTTTAAAGTGTTGGGGTGAGAAAAATTCCCTTGATCAGTACTTGGCTGGCTTTAATGCTTTGAGGAGAGGGGAAGAAGAAGCCTTGGATATCTTCAATAGGAGGTTTTACAGTGTTTATCATAGCATGTTGTTGAGCACTCAACACACCCTAAAAAGTCTTTGTACATTTCTACTTTTTGGGTACCACTTGATTTTTTGCACTATCTGTTTCCACTTCAGTATGAAACTATTGCATGTGCTTATATTTTATGTTTTGATGTTTGAATTATTTAAAGTCTTCTTGAACATATAAAGAATCATCTTAACTTTAAAAGGGAATTAATAACTACTTAAGAAATTGATAGTCTAAAGTTTTCCCCAGCACGCTCAGGAAATCCGGCATCAGGAATGATTAAAAGTGACAAAAATCACTTGAGAATTTCAAAATAGTTGAGCGTCGATATTCATCGGCGTCGACAAACAAAGGTTTTCTCATCCCTACGACTAAATTCCACTAAATATATCACCGAAGGCCAATTCGTCAGCTTCAACAGAAAAATGAAAGAGTAAGTGTCACACAAACAGGTGAGTGGTATCACCGATCGCCAACTCCCGAAATGATTTCAGCGTCATGGATTCACAAAATGATATTTCACGAAGAAAAAAACGCATTAATTTTCTATTTGAACGTCGATCCCCGATGCCATCTCGGCATCGAAAATCGTAGTATATATCTCTTTTAGCGCTTTCAATGTGAGTGAAGTCCCCAAGTGCAACCCTTACCCACCAACCGAGTTCTAGATTTTATGTTTAAAATATTTTAATAACCCCAAGATAGTAGCGCCACGTCGACATCAATCGAAATAGGAAGTTTTAAAAGGAACGTATCAATGACCTCGCAAAGTGACTCAGAATAGTGATAATTATAAAATCTCATAATTTGCAAGAAACTTAGATAAAAGGAAAAAACAGGGTAGATTTACATACAAAGAGGGAACATGATACATTCAAAACACTTTATAATTTTCATATAATTAAATCGCCCACCAAGCTCGGGTTACATACAAATAAACACCACTGACGTCTTGACTAACTGGCCCAGTTATAGTGAGATTACGAAAAACTTTACAACAAAAAAGAAAAAAACTATCAAGTATCACTTCCGAGAATGCAAAGTAAGAGCCCACCCATTATGTATCTCCTGTGCATGAACCTTCTTCCAGAGTACTCCTCACGCCTTGCAGTGTTTTCGTTTTCTCCTTCCCCGTCATCCTCCGCGCCTTGCACAGTTGTACAATCGTATCTTGTTCTTCCCAAAGTTGTCTATTAATCCAATCTGTGCTTCCTTCACGACCCTGCAGTGTTGATACCTCTCGGTGCTTCGCTGCCAACTGTCTCCACAATTTTCTATTTTCTTGGTAAATTTCAGCTATGTAAAGTTGGGCCCACTCTAGCTGCTGGATGGGACTCCCAACGGGAGAAACAAGTGTCGTTTTCTTTCCCTTTTGTCTCTCGCTTCCTCTACTAGTAATCCCGACAGGCTCTGACCAGGTAGTGTGCATCATAAACTCCTCAGCGGCTGGGTGTGCACTCAGCTCAGTTGGGAGGTGGTATTCTCCTCCTTTTTCCTTAATTTTTCTAGGAATCACCCTCCTTCATGGCGTATTCTCCTGAGAGGGCATGCACCTAGCATACATCCTTCAAACGTCTTTCTCTCCACTCCCACCTCCGATTGAGACACTGACACTGTTTTCGAACAAGGGCAGGTACCTCCTATTGAAGTTTTAGGGATACTAGATGCCAATAAGAAAGAGTCCCAGGCATGCTGGGGCTCGTACCTGGCACTCTTTCTACCTCGCAAACCCCATCCTCTATTTAAGGGGGATCCAATAGTGCAAAAACGTATTGGCTTAGACGTTTGTGGATGGGTAAAGACTACGACACAAAGTTCTGCCAGAATTAGACTCGTAAGGCCAGAATTACCAATGTATAAACTTGGATGCTTCATAGAATTCCCCATAGATACCCTAGAATTTATAGAAAAATGAGGGAGAAAAACAGAACGTGCCAAAGTAAACTCACGCCTCATGATAGGACATCTCGAAGAGTTAACATGTTACAGTTGCTCAACGAAAGAAATCCATAACTTATGAAACACTGTCGATTGAAGTTGTAGGGAATATATGGTACACTCATTCTAATCTATTTAAACTCCCCAGATTCCATTATTAACGAAATATAGTTGACACACTTGGTGATACAACTTCTGGAGGAAGAAATTGCCTCAACCTAAGGCATTTAAATACTTCATAATTATGGTATCTAACTTTCTGGGAGTGTATGCGCACATGTTCGACTCTGGCATCCTTTCCCCAGCCCCAAGGGTCAAGCAACTACTATGATAGTTCCGACGCTCATATCTGTCGTACCTGAGTTTCCACGGTATGGCATGCTAACATAACTCATTGAAAATGAAGAGTAGAGGTGGCATGGACAAGGGCATCACAGGTCATTAGAAGGAGCGATTGGGATCACATAAGTATTAAACGACTGAGACTAACAAGCTCCACAGGTACGCATCGGTCTATTCTGTTTTGTTTGTATCTTACTATGTGTTACCTGATCTCTAAACTACCTCAACCCTAATTACAGGAAATATCCTCTTGACTACCGAACAAAATTTTCTCCGTGACCTCACCGAAGAACTCATAAAGAAGACCGATGTAAGACCAGGGAAAGTGAAACGATTTGCAGAACATCCAATCAAAGCCCGAACCATGCTACAACAGTTGGAATCTAGTCTAGTAAAGTATTGAGTGCATGCAGTGGACATCAGGGGAATATATGCAGCTCTGATGGAATAACACAGATTTCCATGGGCCCAAAAATGTGAAGAATTGTTTATCAGTTGGTCCAAATACAAGACAACTCACCCTTTTTCAAGAGATATCTCAGGTTGACTGTTAAAGAAATTGTTAGAAGATGATGCCACGTGGCGATTTTTTCTTTTATTAAACTAAACTTAGCCATTAATTTCAGTTAAACCTTATATTATAAATAAAGACATCGACCAATTAGTGAGAGGTCGATGGTTGTTGTAAGAACACTTTCTTTCTGGATGTTAAGAATTATTTTGAAGCTGTTATGAATTGAGAAATCCTTTTGGACCAAAGGCAAATTTTTTTCATCAAATGCATGTGATTGGACTTGGAGAAGAACTACTTCCAATAATGTTTCATGAACGACACAGTAATGAGTAAGATAAATTAATTCCATTGTCAAGTTATCTGGTGTAATGTTTTAATGTTCTTGGATTTAATGATGAAAATGAATCGTTGTGTTATTATGTGATGAATGGTTATGGTAGATGAATTATTCTTCTTTCCATTATCTTATTACATATGTGCTTTCTTTATGATAATTAGTTTCTCAGACAGTAATTGGATGCACACATGGTTGATGTATTAGTACTAGGCCTGTGGTATATAATCATTGTCTGCATGTTTGAGCAGTGGGTTATCCCAAGCTCAGTCTCTTCCCCAGTAGCTAAAACTTAATCCTGTTTGCTATCAAGTTGGTTTATATTGGCTTCCATCTCTCATATCAGTACTACCCAAGAGAAAATACATAAGAGAATAGTCCTAACTGAAGGAGGAGCCTTCACAAGAAAACACAAAGCCCATTGATAATTTCATCGGATCGCAAGATATGGAGAACCATTCCATCTTTAAATGTTGCAGAGTCTAATCGGGCCTTGATGGTGGGTTTGGTTCCTACTATTGACTCAAGGGATTTAAGACTCATCAACAAAATTGGCGCTAGAAGGTGGGACTAAGAATGAACGGCTGAATATATATTTTATATAGCATTTCAAACAACCTACAGATTCATAACAACCCACATGCATGGCTAGTCATTCACAAGACAACCCACACATGCAGAGTAATCTTGAAGAGGGTAACTCACCCCATCTCAAGGAAGAACCTTTTCACCCTGAGATACCTTACGCCCTTCCTCACGAGGAAGTAAATCAATTCAGGAGAATCACACTAGCCTATGCCTGACAGATCGATGTGTTTTCCTTAGCTCCCACACTCCCTCGAAGAAAACAACAAAGTAGACCAGTGGTTAGCACTCCCGACGATGTTTTCATACACTCTATAGAAGACTTAATAGATTTTGTGATTACCGAAATCCAAGAACCTCTTTATTTGATGCCCAAAACTCCAACCAATGACGCCTCTGAACTGGACAATTTCTTAGAAGAAGAGGAGTTTAACTCAGAGCTTGAAGATATGGAAAGAAACAATGACCATAATGATGAAAGGGGGAACCCACCTCTGAACAATAAACCCTGGTTAGCCAGAGACGCTTTGGCCCTCCCGGGACTAGTCCACAACCTTCCCCGACATCTGGAGAAGTTGCTTCCTAAGTTCCATCCTGAAACCTCTGGATTACCTGAAGATAATATCAATAAGTTCATAATCGCAATCAGACTTATGAATGTTCAACATGAATACGTAGTCTGCAGAATTTTCCCCTACACGTTTGAAAATTCAACTTCAACGTGGTATTTTAATCTACCAATAGGATCTATAACCAATTGGACCAAGTTCCAAAAAGATTTTCTAGATAAATTTGCAGAGGAAACTATGACAGGAGCTCTGATGGCTGAGTTGCTCGCAACCACCATGATTCTGAAGGAAAGGGTCAAATATTTCAATCAAAGATTCATGAACATATTAAACAAATTCCAGCCCATGCCAAGACCAACTCAGGAGTTCCAAATCGAGGTTTATGCTAATGCGCTCATGACTTCTATTTCTATGTTTGTAAAGAGGGCCACTAAGCAAAACCTGGCGGAAAATTTTGAAGAGGCCATGAAAACAGAATTCCATATGAAAGGATGTAAGGAGGGCTAGGCCTCTTTAGTAAAGAAAGAAGCTCAACCCCCTCCTAGGAGAGGACTCCTTTTGACTAGACCATCAGGGAAACCAATTGAACAAACTCCCGACAAAGGTAATGGAGATATATAATATCTACAATGCATGGTTAAGAAATTATAAAATGAGATCATAGACATGAAGAGAAATAAGGAGAGGGAAACCTAGGCCAAAGGCCCTATAAAGCTTTCTTTAAAAGAAACCATCCTTTCAAAGCAATTGAACCTCCCCCAGCTAACTTAAATATTGATCTAGGAAATGTTGTGTCTGACTCTTTCTGTACTTATCATCAGGAAAACCACTCCGAAAGAGACTTCCCTCAATATGTACATGCCATGAATTCGATGGCCAATCGGTTTCTAGACGAAGTCTCCCTGGCTAAAAAGCCAAGTAGTTTGATTTTGAATATTGTTGACTAGGAAGAGATTGACCCACCAAGAGATACAACCATGTTTATGTGTGATCCCGACCTAATCATCCCTTTCGATGAACTGTTTGAGTCTCAAGAACAACCCATGGAAGTTTCAGTGGTACAAAAACGTAGTAAGGGTCCACTTGGATCGAAAGATACTGACGTCGCCAAGGCCTCGAAAAGTAAGTTAACTCTCGATCACCTGAAAACATCCTATGCTCTCAGAAAAAACCCTATAAGCATTCATACCTAGGAATCACCCAAACTACATTACAACGTGGTAGAATATTTGAAGAAGCTAAAGGCTAATATATCAGTTATGGACATATGCAGGATTCCCCAGTAGAAGGACTTTCTGTTACAAGCTTTGAACTCAGTAGAAAACCTGATGGTAGGTAATGGTCTAGAAATAAATATGTCTTCACAGAACTGGTGGGAAAACCAACTATGAACACATGTTCAGGAGATAGAAAGGAAAAGACTTTTGTCTCATCGTTCCTCTTAAATTTTGAAGTCTTCAATAGAAAACTTCATAATTGTTTAGTAGATTTTGGAGCGTCCTCCAACGTTATGCCCTTGTATGTTTGCAAAAACTTAAATTCCATTCCTCTCAAGAGTAATAAACATGTCATTCAACTAGACAGAACCCAGGTCAAGGTCATAGGGTAAATCAAACATGTGATGATCAGAATATAGACACATCCCTCGTTTGTGCAAGTGATTGACATCATTGTAGTAGACATCCCAGAGGCATATGGGCTATTACTGAGTGGAGATTGGTTTGAAAGGATAAATGGGTACTTCAATACAGACTAGGGACACCTTTGTCTACCACTCAAGGGATACAAGAACATTATCATAATTGATAGGGAGAGATATTTGAAACATACAGTCACTGATATAGAAACCTCGAAAAAACCCTCATCCACGGATTTCCCCATATTGGGTAATTATTCTTGTGATTCCTATTTTATAAAATTTTCTCCTCTCATGTCCAATATTCCTCTTACCCAAAACTCTGAAATGGTTTTTCAAGAGGAGTCATCGATACCGACAGGAGACACCTTCTTCTGTCAAAACCTTGCACTGGATATTAGGGAAGAAAATATGGGAAGGCACAAAATTAACGAGGGAAAGGAAAAGAACGATTGTTGTTCACAAATTTGGACCCTCTATTTTGATGGATCTAAATTGCAAGAAGGGTCAGGATTAGGGTACATCCTCATCGATCCTAAAGGAAAACGTCATTTCCTATCATGTAGGCTAGAGTTCGAATGTACTAACAACATTGTCGAATATGAAGCTCTAGTAAAAGGATTAAAGAAAGCCATAGATTTGAATGTCAAAGAATTGAAAGTTTTCAGAGACTCTAAAATTATTGTTAGACAAGTCATAAATACTATACATTGAAATTCTTCTCACCTAAAGAACTATCAGCAGAAGGTACACAGGTTAATAGAGAAATTTGAAGCCTTCAATAATATAGCGATCCCCAGGGCAAAGAATATTCTTGCTGACTCCTTAGCCACAACTGCTTCTAGGTTGTTGCCTCTAGAGGATTATGAAGCCTCCCGATTCACTGTGGAGCTGCTCTACAAAACATCGATACCTATTAACATTTCCAGTTGGAAAGTCTTTGAAGGAGATGAGCAGATCATAAAATTCTTGACCAACCAAGACAATTTCAAAGATCTTTCTATTGACGATGAAGAATTCCAAGATAAATCAACAGAGACTGATCCTCGGATAGGACAACCTATGGATAAATCAAAGGCTCACACAATCTCGAAAGGGATAGCTAATCTAGAAAATCTGTTTGATCTAAAAGAGTGATTTAAGGGATATAGAAACACAAAGACTGGTAGCTCTTGCCCCCTGCATGAAACTATAAATATTGGGACCCCAGATAACCCAATGAATGTGAATCTTGGCAAGACTATATCTAAGGAATAAAGGAAAGCTTATCTCAAATTGTTTAGACAATACCAGGATGTCTTCACATGGTTTTATAGGAATCTGAAAATGTATGATACCCACATCATTCAACACATGATCCCGTTAAAAACCGAAGTAAAACCTTTCCAACAGAATCTCTAAAAGTATCATCCATCCCTGGAACCTCTCATGTATTAGAAGTTAAAAAAATGTTTATATTCCAAAATCATTTTATAGGTTAGGCATTCTGCCTCGGTAGCAAATCTTGTCCCAGTGAGGAAAAAGTCGGGTGAAATTCACGTATGCGTAGATTTTAGGAACCTCAACAGAGCTTCAAAAAAGGAAAATTACCCAGTATTGCCGATGGAACAACTCCTGTAGACCATATCCGGATCGGATATTTTCTCTTTGCTAGATGGTTTTTGAGGTTATAACTAGGTTTTGGTTTTAGAGGAAGAGCGTTTAAAAACCACCTTCCGAACCAAATGGGGAACTTCCATGTATAAATGCATGCCTTTTGGGTTAATTAACGTAGGAGCGAGCTTCCAAAGGGCCATGGACGTAGATTTCCAGGGACTAATCAATAAATGTGTGAGAGTGTATATAGATGACGTGACAGTGTATTCGAAGAATAGAGAAGAGTACATACAACACTTAACTCAGATTTTCGAAAGGTGTAGGAAATATGGTATATCCTTAAACCCTAAGAAGACTATATTTGGTGTCAAGGAAGGTAAGTTGTTAGGTCACATTATATCTCAATAAGGCATTCACATAGACTCGGAAAGGATCAAGGCCATAGCTCAACTTCCCTTGCCCCATAACAAGAAAGCTATGCAGTCCTTTTTCGGGAAAATCAATTTTGTGAGGAAGTTCACTCTCGGTTTCGTAGAAATCATCAAACCTTTACAAAATATGATTCGCAAGGATGTCGAATATAAGTGGGATGATGAGAGAAAATATTCTTTTAGCAATATCAAAGCTGCTATATCACGGGCCCTGATGTTGCAAAGTCCTGATTTCAATAGACACTTCTCCCTTTATACTTTCACCTCTAACCAATCATTAGCTGCAGTTTTGACTCAGAAGGATGACAACAACAATCAGGCCACAATGTCATTCATGAGAAATAATATTCAATGATTTAAGCTCAACTATCCTACTATATATAAATAGGCCTATGCAGTATATAAGGCAATAAAACATTTCAGGTCTTACATCCTCAAGAATCACACTAAAGTGATTGTGCCACACCCTATAGTCTGATCCTTGTTTACCCAAAAAGAAATGGGGGAAAGAAGAGGGAACTAGATGGTGGTAGTCCAGGAATTTGACCTAGATATAAAACCTGCCAAATTAGTAAGAGGACAAGGGTTATGCAAGCTTGCAGCCAAAGCCCATGACCAAGTAAATGAAGACTCCATATGGGAGAATGAAATGGCACTATGGTGTGGTGAAGTATCATACATTTCCCCAAGACAAGAGTCTTGGTATAAGGATTTAACTTATCTTCTACATCACGGGACTTATCCCAAAAACCTCCACCCTAGGGAAAGGAGAGCCCTTAGGTTAAAATCTATACAATATTGGCTTATAAATTCAATACTCTTCTGGATTAATTATGACGGAGTACTATTAATATTTCTCGAATGTGAAGACACAAACAAAGTGTTGAAGGAACTCCATGATGGCCCCACTATGGGACATTGCGCAGGAAACACCATCGCTCATAAGATTCTGAGAGCTGACTATTATTGGCCCACCTTGTTCAAAGACACTCATACTTACACTAGAAACTATAAGACTTGTCAAATAAGAGCTGGAAAGGAGAAGAGATAAACAATCCCACTCCAACCTGTGACTGTTTCTAGGCCTTTTGAGTAATGGGGGTTGAATATCATAGTAGAAATTACACCTAGCTTTTCAAAACTGCACAAGTACATTCTTACTGCCACCGACTATTTCACAAAATGGGCAGAGGCCATCCCTCTAACTCATGTAAACGAGAAGATAATGATCCAAATCATAGAACAACAGTTGATCACAAGGTTTGGTGTCCCTTTTGTTATGGTCTTTGATAATGCAGCTTATTTTTCTTCCACCCTATTGACAGAGTTTTCTTTGGAAAAATGAATCATAATTAAGTACTCTTCAAATTATTACCCCCAAGGAAACAGTGTGGCATAATAAACCAATAAGAACCTAGTGAGAATATTAAATAAGACAGTTGCATATAACCAAAGAAATTGGCATAATCTGCTCCATAATTCTCTATGGGCTGATAAAGTCACACCCAAATAAGCTATAGGTAATTCCTCATACTTTTTGGTCTACGGGAAAGAAGCCATCCTCCCAAATGGGCTCTATCTTCCATCTCTTCAACTAGCCCAATATTCTAGTGAGGAACCCTCATCGGCCATGCAACAAAGGATCAACACTCTACTCATGCTGGAAGAAGAGAGAGAAAAGGCTAAGTCAAAGTTCCTATCTCACCAATAGATAGTGAAAAGGTGGTTCGATAAACATAAGGCTAAAGAAAATAACTTTGAAGTAGGAAACTTAGTCCTGAAGTGGGACAGGGAAAATGAACCAAAAGGGAAGCATTCTAAGTTTCATAACTTATGGCTTTGACCTTTTCAAGTGGCTAAGAAGATTGGGGCAGGCACTTATCAGTTGCAGAATCTCAAGGGGGAACCTGATACCCTCCCAGTAAATGGCCAAGCTCTAAAACAATACTTCCAATAAAAAGAAAAAGAAAATGTGCTTCATGTTGAGTATCTTCATGGTTGCGAAATACTTATTTTTATTGTTTCTTTTCTTCTGTTTTTTTGTACTTTTGAAGGTCTCTAGAAAGATGATGGTTGGCCTTAAAATCATGCAACATAGTGAATTTTGTTTCTAACTCGTCGCTCATTTACAAACACGAGAAGAACTGGAAAACTTGCAGTTACTTTGAGGAATCCTCTGTCTAGCCTGAGCAAATGAACAACTTCAGAGAAATGCCAGAAGTTTATACTTTTTGGTTCGTAAATACCTTAAGGGAAAGAAGGAAAGTTGGAAAGGACTATATGAACCCAGAATATGGAGCTAGTAAAGGATCCACCTTAACCATTTCACTTTGCAAATAAACAGACATCCTCCTCCCTCACTCACTTAGGGAATCATGCCGAAATAAAATTGATATTATCAAAAGAGTGAATAGTAAGAGAGGGCATGCAGATATCTCCATTGGGGCTACAGATGCTCACTGGTAGCGGAGCAAGGTCTGTGATGTTGGGGTGACTCCTTCGGGTCTATGGACGCTCACTAGCAGTGGAACAACACCGAAGCAGGTGAGTAGAGGTAATTAAAGGCTTCATGTTGGTGACTACTTTGCTAAAATTTTGTAAAAGGGGGACATGAGTCAGGGTCAAAGCGAAGGAAGGAAGAAAAGGGTTAGAACCCCACAGGAAGACCCAGAAGCATTAACCTAAGAAATTCAAATGAAAAGGTTAAGAGGCTTAGATTTAAGGCCAGTTAAGATTCTCCATTATCTTCTGTATTAGTCGGGCCTCGGAGGATGAACAAAGATTATTCTTTCTCCCAGTGAATCGCCATTTGTTGAGAACTCAACACACCATAAAAATTCTATGTCCATTTATGCTTTTTGGGTACCACTTGATTTTTTGCACTATCTGTTTCCACTTCAGTATGAAACTGCTTCATGTGCTTATCTTTTATGTTTGAATTGTTTAAAGTCTGCTTGAACATATAAACAATCATCTTAACTTTAAAAGGGACTTAATAACTAATTAAGAAATCGACAGTCTAATTTTTCCCCAACACGCTTAGGAAATTCGACATTGGAATGATTAAAAGTGATGAAAATTGCTTGAGAAGTTCAAAATAGTTGAGCGTTGATCTTCACCGGCGTCGGAAAATGGAGGTTTTCTCATCCCCGCGAATAAAATCCACTAAATATATCACCAAAGGCTGATCTGCCAGCTTTGACAGAAAAACGAAAGAGTAAGCGTCGCGCAAATAGGTAAGTGGTATCGCCGATCACCAACTCCTGAAACGATTTCGTCACTGGGGATTCACAAAATGATATTTCACGAAGAAAACTATGCATTAATTTTTCGTTTGAATGTCGATTTTCGACACCATCCCGACATCGACAGTTGCAGTATCTAGCTCTTTTAGCACTTTCAACATGAGAGAGGTCCCCAAGTGAAATCCTTACCCACCAGCCGAGTTCTAGATTTTATGTTTAAAATATTTTAATAACCCTGAGTCAGTAGAGGCACGCCGACATCAAACAACATTGGAAGTTTTAAAAGGATCGTATCAATGAAATAACAAAGTGACTCAAAACAATGATAATTATAAAAGATCATAATTTGCAAGAAACGTAGATAAAAAGAAAAAACACGATAGATTTACATACGAAGAGGGAACATGATACATTCAAAACACTTTCAAATTTTCGTATAATTAAATCTCCCACCAAGCTCGGGTTACATACAAATAAACACCACCGACATCTTGACTAACCAACCTGGTTACAATGAGATTATGAAAAACTTTACAACAAAAAAAAAAATCTATCAAGCATCACTTCCGAGAATGGAAAGCAAGAGCCCACCCATTATGCATCTCCTCCGCACAGTCCTTCTTCCATACTACTCCTTGCGCCTTGCAATGTTTTCTTTTTCTCCTTCCCCGTCATCCTCTATGCCTCACATAGTTGTACAATCATATCTTGCACTTCCCAAAGTTGTCTCTTGAGCCAATTTGTGCTTCCTTCGCGACCCTATGGTGTCAATACCTCCTGGTTCTTCGCCACCAACTATCTCCGCAATTCTCTATTTTCTTGTTAAAGTTTGTCTTTGGCAAGTTGGGACCGCTCTAGCTGCTGGATGGGACTTCCAATGGGAGAAACTGGTGTCTTTTCCTTTCCCTTTTGTCTCTTGATTCCTTGATTGGTAGTCCCAATAGGCTCCGACCAGGTAGTGTGCATCGTAAACTCCTTAGCAGTCGGGTATGGACTTAGCTCAGTTGGGAGGTGGTCTTCTCCTCTGTTTTCCTTATTTTTTCTAGGCCACCCCCTCCTCCGCGGTGTCTCCTCCTAAGAGGGCACAACACCCAACATACGTCCTTCATACATCTTTCTCTCCACTCCCACCTCTATTTGAGACACTGACATTGTTTCCAAACAAGGGAAGGTACCTCCTATTGAAGCTTCAAGGATACTAGATGCCAATAAGAAAGAGTCCCAGGCACATTGGGTCTCAAACCTGGAACTATTTCTACCTCACAAACCCCATCCCTTGTTTAAGGGGGATCCCATAGCGCAACAACGTATTGGCTTAGATATCTGTGGATGAGTAAATACTACGACACAAAATTTTTCCAGAATTAGACTCGCAAGGCTAGCGTTACCGATGTATAAACTCAGTTGCTGTGTAGAATTCCCCACAGAGCCCCTAGAATTTATAGTGAAATGAGGGAGAAAAAGGAAACGTGCCAAAGGATACTCATGCCTCAAGATAGGACATCTCAAAGATTTAACGCCTCACAGTTTCTCAATGGAAGAAATCTAGAACGTATGAAACATTGTCGATCGTAGTTGCAGGGAATATATGGTATGATCTTTCTAATATATTTAAACTCCCCAGCTTCCATTATTAATGAATGATAGTTGACACACTTGGTGATATGGCTTCTGGAGGAACCACTCGCCTCAACTTGTTGCATTTAAGAACTTCATAATTACAGTATCCGACCTTCTGGGAGTGTATGTCCACGTTCGGCTATGGCATCCTTTCCTCAGCCTCAAGGGTCAAGCGGCTATTGTGACAATTTTGACGCTCATATCCATCATCCTTGATTTTCCACGCTATGGCATGCTGATGTAACTCAATTAAACTAAAGAGTAGCGATGGCATGGACAACGACATCACAGGTCATTCAAAGGAGAAACTGATATCACGTAAGTATTAAATGATCGACACTAACGAGCTCCATAGGTATGCATCGGTACATTATGTTTTGTTTATATATTACTATGTGTTACTTGACCGCTAAAATACCTCAACCATGATTACAAGAAAGATCCTCCTGACTACCGAACAAAGTTTTCTCTGTGACCTCACTAAAGAAATCGCAAAGACAACCGACGCAACACTAGGGCAAGTGAAACGATTTTCAGAACATTCAGTCAGAGCCCGAACCATGCTACAACAGTTGGACTCTAGTCTAGTAAAGTACCGGGTGCATGCAGTGGACATCACGGGAATATATGTGGTTGCGATGGAACAACACATATTTCCATGGGCCCAAAATTGTAAAGAACTATTTATGAGTTGGTCTGAATACGAAAGAGCTTACCCTTTTTCAAGAGATATCTCAGGGTGACTGCTAAAGAAATTGTTAGAAGATGATGCCACATGGCGATTTTTGTTTTTCTTTAACTGCACTTAGCCGTTAATTTCAGTTAAACCTTATATTATAGTAAAGACATCGACCAATTAGTGAGAATTCAATGGTTCTTGTAAGAACTCTTTCTTTTTGGTTGTTAAGAATTATTTTGAAGATGATATGAATTGAGAAATCCTTCTGGACCAAAGACAAATTTTTTTCATAAAATGAATGTGATTGGACTTGAAGAAGAACTACTTCCTATCTTGTT
The DNA here is from genome assembly GCA_010110895.2 of Picea sitchensis. NCBI lineage: Eukaryota > Viridiplantae > Streptophyta > Pinopsida > Pinales > Pinaceae > Picea > Picea sitchensis. The sequence goes on along the minus strand of SNQJ01S0000500.1, from coordinate 275,465 downwards.
TCATGAACAATGCAGTAATGGGTAAGAGAAATTAATTCTGTTGTCAAGTTATCTGGTGCAATGTTTTAATGTTCTTGGATTTAATGATAAAAATGAATCGTTGTGTTATTATGTGATGAATGGTTATGGTAGATGAATTATTTTGATTTCCATTATCTTATTACATGTGTTCTTTCTTTTTGATAATTAGTTTCGCAGACAATAATTGGATGCGCACATGGTTGATGTATTAGTACTAGGCCTGTGGTATAGAATCATTGTCTGCATGTTTGAGCAATAGGTTATACCAAGCTTAGCCTCTTCCCCAGTAGCTAAAACTTAATCCTGTTTGTTGTCAAGTTGGTTTATACTGTCTTGCATCTCTCATACCAGTCCTACCCAAGAGAAAATACATAAGAGAATATTCCTACCTGAAGGAGGAGCCTTCACAAGAAAACACAAATCCCATTGATAATTTGGATGTATTGCAAGATCTGGAGAACCATTCCATATTTAAACGTTGGAGAGTCTAATTGGGCCTTGGTGGAAGGTTTGGTTCCTACTGTTGAATCAATGGATTTAAGACCCATCAACACATGCCAGTGGAAATCCAACCCTCCAAAACTACTGCCATGGTGTACTATGAAATGGCTCAGCATTCAAATATTTTTCTTCTCCTGAGAGAAAGGAAATATTCATCTTTAAGATGCTTGTTTGAAGATTCTAAATAAGTCAAAGAAAAAATATGGGCTTGCAAGAGGATTCGAGACCAAGCATATTTTGAAAATATGCATGCACAAGAGGAGAAACAAGACTGTGAGTATGTTTTACTTTTGGATCAAGATTCTTCAGTATTTACAGATTTTTCTATGGACAAGGATGCATGTCAAGCTTATGATCAGTTTTCAAAACATGTTGAGCATATAGTAACTGATGATTGCATAGATAATTATATGTTCCTAGCTGATCATTATCAGTGCGATTTTAAACCTATTGTACCATTTTCTTGTGATCATCATGCTAAAAACAAAGAGACTGACATTTTTTATGATCAAGAGGTTCTCACAAGGGAACACGAAGGTTATCTATTTTCAAGAAGAGAGGCATTCATGGATGAGAATTTATTTTCTGTGAATTAGCATGCTTCTGATCTTGGTTTCAAGGATCCAGTTGCAACTTATATGGAGTCATATGTTTCATATTTTCTAAAAATTTCAGATTGCATTATTTCACTGATATTCATGGGTAAGTATGGTTTCCTGAAGGAGTTTATGTCACTATTGCTATATTCATTTATCAATGACATAGATGGGATTATTTTAGTCTTGAATTTACTTGAATGATTGTTTTGGAAGTCTTCTTTTACTTGACCATGTTGCAAATTTGGTTAGAGTGGTATAGGATTAATAAAGCTCGGTCCTCGAGCATTTTGGTTTGTAGTGATTTTGTTTTCAGTATATGGATATTTTTGGTTTTCAATAAGGAATAAAGGAGATTTAAGGAATAATTTTTTTGTGGACAAAGATGGAATGGAAAAGGAACTGAACTACGAGTTATTGGCAACACGTAGGGAGCATACCATCCCATATGGAGCCATATGTTAGCACATATAATTTTTTTGGATTATGATGTATCTACATGATAATATAGGATGGCATAATTTGAGATTGCATACAAAACTCATGTTTTAGTTTTTGCGACAAATGTGAGTTTCGATAGATAAATGATGAAATTTCATGGTTATTAGCTACTGAAAGTTAAAACATTTGGTAGGTAAAAGGCTTATTCACACCTTTCATAAGCTTCCAAAAGTGCAGAATATTTCAAGTGTCTAAAGGGTCTTGTCACTCTCCTAACTGGTGATTGTACTCATATCATAATTTGTTTGTATGTAGCCGTAACCACTTTTGATCATCATTCGTCCAATTTTGGAAAAGTATTATGCTTTTTTTCTCCCTTGTCCAATCGAGTGATTATAACTCTAGATCATGCCCATAAAATGAAATGAATCCAAACAAAATGGTAATCATCCTTATAATGCATTGAATCGGTTAACTTCCTCTTTAAGGTTGTTTTAATTCTTGCCACAGTCACCCAAAACATTTTCACCCTTGGAGTCTTATTCTTGAAACTTCTTCTTTTATCCTACCTCCATGCTTATTTGAGTTAATATCTCTCCCTTACATATCCTGGATCCTTTATCATCGGCCCAATTTTAAATCATTTTAAGAATCACTACCAGTTCTTGTTATGAAGATTTCAATAGGAGGTGCTCTTCTTGGAAAGGAATTGCAGGATGCTTCATACCTTAAGGCAGACCCCGAGTCCCATGAAGTGTTCAAAATCATTGGATGTTACAGGTTCTGCCAGAAACTCCAAGGGTACCATCAGGGCATCACAAAGGCATTTGCAAAGAGTTTTGATGGGTTTAAGGTTCAACTTGGACCTATTATGATGCAAATAGATGAAGCCAGTTTATCAACAACTACGAAGATTCCTGGTGAAGGTGAAAAGTGGCTTAAGACCACCTCATTCAAGGAAATTTATTTTAGACCATTTCTCAAAAAAGAGCATCAAAACACGAAATGGCAGAAGGAAATTTCCAGAATCTACTTGGAGGAGAAATGACAAATATTGTTAAAAATCATTCATGTTTACATCACTTGTGAGGGGACATATTGAAGGACCGTGATTTACCATTTCATATTACTTCTTCATTTCACTGGTAAGAAACCTCTAAATATGCTCTATTATCTTCTTAAAAGTCTTACCAAAATGGCTTCTAAAGTTTAGGCCAAACCTCAGAAGGCTAGAAACATTTTATTTCATCATGGCCTAATCAAACTAATAGCGTTAGAAGAGCTCAATAGAAGGAATAAGACTTGGTATTATATTTTGTTTTGGGGAGAGTTAGAACGAGAAGTTCAAGCACAAAGAGGAAGAACTTCCTCACAACAAGTAACTTCTCCAAAAACTAGTAAAAGAAAGAGGAGATCATTTCCACCTATAGAAACTGCAACACAAGATTCCCCATCAAAATCAAAGAAAATACAAAGGAAGATGGAATTTGGGAAAAAAGTAGAGGATCAAAGAAAGCCCACAACTAGAATTATCCTAAATTTGCCATATTTATATTTAGACTCAGAACCATTGGCTGCAGAAATGTAAACTCCAGAAAAGGGAATACTTGAAACGTCATCAAAGAAAAAGGTTAGTAAAGAACCTAAGATTTAGAAAATGAAATAAGAACTGGCAGAGTTAAGGGTATTAGAAATACATCTCAAAACAAAGAATGAGACTCTTAGGAAGTGGTCTCTCAAAGTTGGTTCTACATTGGATAAGTTGGCCATTAAATATGATATTCTAAAGCATAAGAAAAAGAAGCGTTGCAAACAAAATAACATATTGTGGAACATTAATAGGGTTTTGAGGTATAATCTTTCTCCTAGGAGACCAAACCCTAAAGCTCATCCCAATATTGGCGTCTTAGCAGAATCAATGCTCGGTTTGCATTAATGCGCCTATGATAGGTGGAACATAGTTAAATACTAGACATCAACATTTTCCATCATTTTGAAGAGGTTTCATGTTTCATGCTTAGCTAAAACAGGGTTCTTTTTTCATACTTAGCTACTGAAATATTGTACCCAGAAAATCAACAACTAAGCGCACTCTATTTTGATCCCGCCAGCTACCGAAAGTTATATTATAGACAGAGAGCATATAAATTTTCTCAGATCAATGCAAATTAGTTCCAGAACACTCTAGAAGACTTCTAGAATGAACTTTCAGTTGTGACACATTATCAAGATGTTGGAACCATTTTCATATTAGATTACATAAGGTTATTAAGATAACTCAAGCATGTCCTATTTTTGGGGATTTTTGTTGTAGCTTCGCAAAATTTAGGGTACGAATCACCAGGTAGTTGTTTCTATTTTTGGAAAAAATCAATTTTTGTAACAGAAGCTATCTAAAGGAGTTCAACCTCTTGGAAACTATATATATTAATGTTTTTCATGTAAAAAAGGTCTGGTCGAAGACCATGTTATCACACTAAGTTTCCTTGGGCCTTTAGCCTTTACGTGTTATGCTTTTTAAGCCTTTAGATTTTAAATTTTGATTTATTTTCTTAAAGTGTGATTTGATTAGGTTATCTTGGGTAAATGAAGGCTTAAGTGATGACTCAAGTTTTGACCCTCACATAAAGTTTTGGCCTAGGTTCATTTTCTTGGATTATATTTTGACTCACTTCATGACTTGAAACTAATCCTGACTCATCCCATGACCAAATTGACTTGACATGTCACTCTTCTCACTCATACCTTCATATCCTTTCCATGCTATCCCTTTTTTCCTCTTAAAATGGTCAAATCAACTTTATGAAAAAGGAGCGTGACCAACTCACTAGGAGTTTCCGTAGCGCACTCCCTGTCCTTCATTATTTACCATGATTTGTTATCATAGTAGTGATGTCATTTCTGCCTTGTTTTCAACACCTTGGTTAGTTAAAATATGCCTCTGAGGATTTTATCTTTATGAGCTTGCTAATGGTTTTCAAGTTTTGAATGTTCAAAACTCGACGCTGCTAAAACTATCAGTTCAGACCAATTGGCAGTGGCACTATGGGATCAGTTGCTAAGGTTTTTTTGGAAGATGATATGTTCATGGTAATATCCTAAAAAAAATGTAGAACTCCATTTATATTCATTCTCTAGGTATTCCATGGTTTCCCTCCTCTGCATATCAAATTTGAGGTAGTAATTTTTTCCTGGAGCTTGGGTAGCGATTGTCTTTGCAAATCATCCCTCCTTCATACCTCTCTATCCTTTCTTCTAAACCAACTTGCAATCATATCACCTATCGCTCAATTATCATACAACCAACCATTCCTCAGTTAAATTGCCCAAGCAACTTTTTCTCATTGTGTGCATGTTGCGCTACCCAAAAGCGCCATTGATCCTTGTTGTTTTTTCCCCTGCCTCCTCCACTTTGGATTGGAGTGTTTTCAACCTGGTTTTCAAAACCATTATAGTGGTTTCCTTCACCATATTTTCATTCCTCAGTTTGAAATATGTAAATAGTAAGGGGAGGGAAATTTGTAGCTCTTGTTTTCCAAAACCATCGAGCAGTGTGAGTTAGGGGATAGTCTTGGGAAAAAAAAACTGTTTTTCACTATCAATCTCTTTTTGAAGTCTGCCTTCATTTGTTTTCATAGCCTTCACTACACCATATATTTTATCCTCTCATCTTGACCCATGGATACACCTCAAAAGAATAAATAACATAAGGGAGGTACTTGTTGGCAGCCAAATCAATTTTTTCAATTGCCCTAAAAGCTGCCTACACCTATGTCTTTTGAACTTCAATTTTTGTCGCATTTTGCAAACAGACGATATTTCCATTTCAAGCGACACTTGCAATTTGATTTTGATTTAGTTTTCACGACTGAAAGAGTGAAAACTCCTCCATCGTTACTTGTACTGTCATGATCTGCTTATTTGATATCCCGATTGGTACTTACCTTTGGTCTGCTATTAAATGGCTGGAATGATTTTCAAACTATGTCCATTTACTTTGATTGCGCAACTTGATTTCTTTGGTAAGGCATTGAACGTGTTAAGTTATGGGTTATATTTGGGTCATGGTTGATCTTGTTTTATATAATGTGATCCTTACTATCATAACTTATCAACTTATCGATTTCATAAAGTCATTGGTTGCAATGTTTATAAACTTTGATTATGCTAAAAAAGTGCATGGGTCACATATCAGTTTGATTTCATATTTGAGTGGCAATATTTTACACTTGTCGCATTGGTAAAACTTTTGGATTTCATGTTGGATTGAACTATACACTTGGCGCATGAATAAGACATATGGTTTTGATTTTACATTTGATTAATGGCACGTTGATGTGGTTATTCACCGATTTAGGCTGGCCGATTCATATGGTTTAAACGACATTATGTGGATGGAACAACACTGTACTCAGCCATTAATACACTGCATGGCGGTGGTAATCCCACCACCTTCGCACGCATACAATTAATCTTTCCCCTTTGAGCTGTGCAGCTGTTAGCCGTAACTATTTTCGACCCCGTGTATTGTTTTGTTCGATTCAAACCCTACTATGCACAGAGGCCATGGCTATTGTTGTAAGGGCCGAGCCCAATGGTTTCCAAGCACTGCTCGTGTTTGATAGCGCTCATAGTGACCTAGAGAAATGTGGATGCCTCCCTTTTATAAGAAAATTCGATGGTTATAACCCTATCGTGGCTCAGCAATTTGCGTTATCATTCGATGGCTACATAGCCAAAGTTGGGGATGTGCAGTTAGAGATTAATGAGCAATTTCTTAGCTCAGAAACCAGTCTGCCTGCTGCTGGACAGAAGTGGTCGAAAAGTTGCAAGGTGGAAGATGTCCCGTGGACACTACTCTTCCAATCTCGAATGGTGAACTCCTGCGACAAAGGTTTGCCTGCAAAAATGTTAAAACCACGCTGGCATGACCTGCTAATGATAATCAAGCAATTCATTACTTGCGAGGGTAGGTACGGGTTCATTTTCTTGTTTGACCTTCGTCTATTGATGGTTTTTATAGGCTACGACCTCAATATTCCACACTACCTGCATAGAAGTCTCTTTAAAATGGCTAAAAGGTACAAACGCAGCCAGGCCGATACCAGCCTCTTCCATTTGGGGTTAATTAAAATGTTTCTAGTTTATGAGTTGGGATTACGTCATGATTTTTGGGGTGATTTTCTCTAGTCGCAATGGATTTGAAGACTCAATATCACCACAAGTCGATAAACCTATGGTGACCGAGAGCAAGCCTATCCCCCCTGTGCCTTACAACGTTTTGTTACCCAAACCTCTGCCCGACTCTCCTACGAACTTGCCGATGTCTGTGACCAAACAGGTCGAAATTGCCAAACCCACAGTGTTTATGGATAAATTCGTGAGTGCGG
>SNQJ01S0000500.1:232965-243709 GCA_010110895.2 Picea sitchensis | reverse complement strand
TGTGGGCCCCATTTGGGTAAGTTAGTACATCAACTTCTCGGGGTCGTAACTTTTGCATACGATCTTCGTTTTAGGCGCACGATAGCTCGTTGGAAAGGTCTATCCGAGGAATACACATGTTTCCATAAAACTCAAACTTTGGCTATTGTCTAACGTTGGTGAGCCATAAAAACATTGTTTAGGGCCTCAAAATGACCCTGGAAGTGAGGGACCTGTAAACTAGGAAAAACCTACAAACTGGAAAACTGCCAAAATGAGCCAGTTGGAATAGGTGGGAGGCCATCGAAATCCATATGGATCAATATTTCTCTTTCTTTAGTAGAATAAGAGTACCAAGCAATAGTTAATTCAAGTCAAGAAGCATTGTGGCTTTGACAAATCCTTTCAAAGTTTGGCTTCCATCAATGGCCTCTGACCACCCTTTGGTGTGATAATCAGAGTGTCGTCAAGCTCGCCTAAGATCTAGTTCAACATAAACATAAAAAATGCATTGATGTAAACATGTGCTTCATAATAAAACTCATTCATGGTCAAGTTATTGAAGTGTTATTTTTCCCTATAGAAGATCAAGTTGCATACATTTTCACAAAGTCTCTTACAAAAGTGAATTTTTCCAAACATTGATCTATGTTAGGAGTTCAAGAAGTTGTCATTAAGGGGAGATAGGATTTAATTCCTCCTTCCTTATCCTATCGTGTCCCCTTTGTAAATCCTTCAATCCTATCTCAAGTTGTTCTTAAGGGGGCATGTTAGGATATTTAGACACTTGGGAGTTAGTTAAGATCACCTTAGTCTAATGTGTTGTTAGGTTAAAGGGTGTTTCTTAGTGTGTTTCTTTAGTATGCACTAGTGTGCATTTATAAGATGACGATCATGATATGTTCTCAACATAGAGTGATTCGATGAATCATATTCTCCTCGATCTTAATGACTACATTGATTAATGGCTTAACACCCGATTCGTCCATGGTCTCTATTTAAATAGCATGGAGTGTCATTTTTCGATGATCGATTGTGAAAAACTCTCTTGTAATGTTTTTCTTTTGCATTAATAAATTGCTCCAAGTGGTTGTGTTGGTTGGGGTCGTAAATGTTTCCCCACATGTGTTTTACCACATAAAACATAAATGTGTTGATCTTTGATATGGTTTTGTGAGTGGTTACTGAAGGTGTTCATCCTTTGTTGGAATACTTGTGTTGTCGAACAAAAATATTTGGTGAAATATAAATATGAAAAATATATGGAAGAAATTTTACATGCAATAAAAAATGGTGATAATATCTCATTGGGAGGAACTTTAAATTCAAGATAGACCATGATTTCCTAAATTACTTTTTGGAGAAAATATTGTCATTAGAAGAGCAACGAAAATGGGTTGCAAAAATTCAAGTGTTTGATTTTGAAATAATCTACAAAAAAGGGAAGGATAATGTAACAACAGGTGCTCTTTCTGGAATAGTAGAAGACTCAAGATTATATTCTATTACATATTCTATTCCTATGTGGTTGGAAGAATCTTTACATGAATGGAAAAATGACAATAATACTAAACAAAAAATACAATTTATAAAGTAAGGGATGAATTCTATGGAACACTCAGAGTTGAAGGGAGATATACTTTGGTACAAGGGTAGAATATTTTTATTCACTCAATCAAAGTTGAAGCAATAAATGTTAAGGGAGTCCCATGAATCTCCGATGGAAGGACATGCAAGGTTCCTTAAAATATATCAAAGGATCAAAAGATATTTCTTTTGGGAAGGAATGAAGAAAGATATTCAAAATTTTGTAAGAGAATGCCAGGTTTGCCAAAGAAATAACGAAATACAGTAAAATTTCCAGGCTTACTTTAGCCATTACACATACCTAATCAAAGAGGGGAAGAGATATCAATGGACTTCAATACATGGTTACAAAAATCTAAAAATATGCAGATTTTTTCATAATTTAAAGTACATATACATCAAACCAAGTGGCATAAGTGTTCATGAAGTAAATTCATATACTTTATAGCTTTACTAAAGTAATAAAGTGACGGAGAATGAAAATTCATTGGAACAACACTAGTTATGAGTTCAACATATCATCCACAAACAAATGACGAAACAAAAATAGTTAACAAATGAATAGAGGGTTATCTATGATTTTATTCTTCAAACAAGAAATATCAATGGATGAGGTGGATTCCTTTGGAAGAATAGTGGTATAATACTACCTATCACACATATACTAATGTCCCCATTTGAGTCCCTTTATGGATATCCAGCTCCTAGTATCTCATACTTTTTGCAAGATAATTCCAAAGTACATGCAATAGAGTCAAATATGGAGAAGACTAAAGAAACTTTGACAATTGTTAAGGAAAACCTTCAAATGGTGCAAAACAAAATGAAATAGAAAGCATATCAACATCAAAGTGAAAGATAATTTGAGGAGGATGATTGGGTATTTTTACGACTACAACCTTATAAGAAATCTACACTCAAGAAAAAGAAGAATTAGAAATTAGCTAAAAAAAATTATGGACCCTACAAGATTATTCACAGGATTGGACAAGTGTAGTATGCGTTAGATTTGTCTTCTTGCATTCATAAGGTTTTTCATGTATCTTTCCTAAAAAGGTTTTGGGAAAAACTATGTTAGTGCAAATAGAACTTCCAAAATTAGATGAAGAAGGGAAAATTATTCTTGAACCAAAACAATTTATAGATTGGCGTTCTCTATATCTTTGAAATAGAACCATTATGGAGTGCCTAATCAAGTGTAAGAATATGCCTCCATAAGAAGCTACATGAGAAAATGAGCAGTTCGTGAAGAAACACCATCAATTACAAGCTTTAAGGGAAAATGTTTTTTAAAGAGGGGGCTATATTAAGGCCCTTGGGACCCTATGTTAAAGCCCTAATAAGCATTCATTTTTAATTTATTTGTTATATTAGTAGGTAAACTAGAACCTTTCATTGTACCATTTCATTATAATTTTACCCTTTGTCTCCTATATATATATACCAAGGAGGCTTAGTCTTAGGATCATCATATATTGTCTTGTGAAATGGATATATTGTAAAAGGAGGTTCCCCCCCTCGAAGGGGAATACATTAATTGACTTTTTATCATTTTCAAGGTGCTTGGTTCATAATTGTTTCACTTATATTCTTAAAATCCCTTACAGAAAAAGAATCTTAATGCTTGTATTAGATAGATTGATCTTATAAATTTCAAAGATTGATTTCGATTTACAATGATAGGAGACAAATAATCCATTATCTTCAATAAGAGTCCTATATTTAAAAAGAATTTAGAGTATATATTTTTGATGATAATATTATTTTCAATTAAAAATAATGTAAATTAAAAATAATGTAATTTGGGGTGATGGAGATTGAGATTATACTATCATTTGTATTTTTCAAAAGTTATTAATTTATACACATGTTTTAATAGTTTTTCAGTAAAAAACCTCAACTATACTATTATAAAAAGGTTTGTGAAGAGTGTAATTAAACCTTACCTATTTTTTTTTATTTAGAATAGCTAAAAAAAATATTTAAAATTTTATAATTAAACCTTTGTTGGATAGTAAAATTTTCCTCTCAAAATCCATGTGATGTTCATGTCCAATACTCCCATTCTTGCAACATTCTCCCTTAGTTTGAAAAAATCATGAATCACTTACTGCTATAGTCCAAAAATACCTTACCTATGCATACAAGACATTGGCCTTTCCACTTACATAATTTGCCAAAATATTGTTGAGGCTTATTCTTAAAAAACCATTTTTTGGAAAATGTACGTTCCCTGCTGAACTGACAACTCATGTACACACGCATGTTGCATACTAGTTATCCCATGTTTACCTCCAAATTTTGCAAAAAATATAAAATTGCAAGGAATTCAGCGGAGTTTACGGGATGTCGAGGGTTTCCTAACCATTTTACCCCTTGTATCCCATCCCCAAAATGAATAACCATCTTTTTCTCATATAAAAAGAAGTCTTGGGGTGTCATTTGACAAGACAAGAAAGAGAATAAGAAAACTCTTCCAGAATCCCTTCCACTTCTTAGCCCAAGTTTTGCATCCTATTCTGAGATTTGGCCTTAGCATTCCCATCCATCCCTTTATCCTTATGCAACCCTTTTTCCTTTCCCAAGTGATAAGTTGGTTGTGAGAAGAAAGCATGGGATTGTTGCACTTGGAGCCATGATAGAGGAGCCTGGACCTGGTTCTTGGAGTGATTTCCGACAAAGGTTGTAATCATTTTTTTCTTGAAACTTAATAAAAAAGTTCGTCCTTGTCCCAAAATATTATATTTGTATGCTTTTATGGATTTATGCATTCATGTATATATCTGAACATTGAAAGTGATAAGTAGAGATTTTCGGCATTGTAGTATTTATTTCCTAAGTTTTTGTAGGTAAGATTTGGGAGGAGACCCACAATATCGAAAGTTGCAAAGGCGAAATAGTTCTACACTGACCACAAGGACTAAAGGTGCACCCATTGAGCTTATTTCTTCTCTCTTGTCATTTTGTTTAGATATTTTTTGGATAGTTTATGGGTAGAACAATATTTTAAGGGATGTTAATGATTTGCATGTACCTAGATCCAATATAGGGGGATTTTCCCCATAGCAGAATTGGCAACTCCACTAGGGAATATATCTAGGGTCTTAGTGGGATATTTTGGTTTGAATTCATTTTTTCAGTTTCTTTTTTAGTTTTCCAGGTTACTGATTCAGTTTAGGGTCTCTAGTCACCTTCCAGGTTCCTAACAGCCTTCCCTGCCCAGTCAGTTATCCAAGCCCTTTTTCTTTTTGAAAATTTTCAGAGGTGTACATGATTTATCCGTTGTTTAGCCCACGTACATACGCAGTCTTCACAATATACATATCGCATACATACACAAGATGCTTGTGAACAATCCACGTCTCTCTGTTTTGGAAGGTTTAAAAAAAAAGACTTTTTCTTTCTTGACAAGAACCTTTGTGCTTCTCAAGCCTTCTTTATCTCTTCAAGGTCTCTATTAGTGGTCTTTGGTTGGGTTAAAGTTTCAGTTTAAATTTCTCTTTGTTAAGAAACCCTATTGTTTCTTCATCTTCTTTTGTTTTCTTTAGAGGTTTAGAGTCAACCTATAAGAATTAGATCCTCCTATAGATTCTACTGAATCTCTATATTTAGGAAGTGGTTTAGGGTCTATATGATTCTTGGGTTTTATTTTCTCTTTATCCAGTTTATGCTTTGAAAAACAAAATAGATCTTTTACTACTGTTTTTCTTTTCTGAGCATGTCAAAAAAATAAAAAATATATTGCATTCAGTGATGCATTTAGTTTGGTAATTGTAGCATAGGTTTTCTTTTTACAAAGGAAAAGAGTTCTTTTTCAAAGTTCCTTTCTTGCTAATTCCCTTAAATTTTAGTATTTTTCATCGTAAAATGAAAATCTCATTCTAGGAAAATTTTTACATCATAGGATCTTGGAACACAATTTTGAGAAGTTTTCATTTACAAAGATTTGAAAGCCTTTACTTTGAATTTGAAGAATCTAGTTTTCTTTTTCACAAATGATCCAAAGTATTTCTTCTCTTTCGACTATTATAAACACCATAAGTTGCACATATTTACCCCTTTTTAGTAACTCAAGTCAATAAAAATCAACTCTTAACACTTAAAATCAATTAGAATTTTTGTTTGTAGGGTTCACCAACTAGTCTAGGCTCTAGGACCTTGAATTAGGTGTGGAGAAGAAACTCTTCAAGGTTGTCTAAACAAACATAAGAGTTTGTGATAGGGAGTGTCAGAGTCCAGTATTGTAAGAGTCATCTGAGAGCCCACTCTAACATAAGGGATAAACACGAGGTCACATAAGGAAAGGTAGAGGAGACATTCCTCCAAAGTTGGACAAGGCATAGTGGGGATTGTATATTGAGGTTCATTCTTGGGAACTACAGTGATCACATTTGACTACGAAGCCTCATGGACCTCAAATCCATTCGATATCTTCTATTGTATTCTGGACCATTTTATTTTGGTATGCTTGAAATGATTCAGAATTTGTTATCCTACTCATTACAATCATCCCGACTGTCGACTGTACCCTCCCGGTTACTGACTGTGAGCTAACAACCAAGTTGCTTGTTTCTAGGGACTTACACGGGTTATTGTGGGGGTATACCACGGTACCTAGGGAAGACGTTGGATCGCACTTTGCAAAGTATACCTGTAGGGTATTTTCATGTTCGAGTTACACTTACACTGGTAAGTTACTCTAGTGTCGATTGGTGTAACTGTTCTTCCCACTAGTCAGTTGTTTGATTAATTTTCCGTTAGGAACTTTTTAGTGTGTTCTTTGTGTTTCGTTCTAGATAAAACTTACAGTGTCGGGTGATCATTTCAAAAGGTGGAATATCAACAACTTCATCGTTCATGTAGGCTTCAGGTCCTATCACTGATAACTTTGGAGCCACCTCCGCCACTGTTGAGGGGAAGGCTAGATCAAGAAGGATCATTTGAAGCTACCAGTCCACAGGGAATTGTACTCGAGACAACTCCAAGATAATACTTTCCTACACTGGAGGAATCCATTGTTTCTCACCATGAGGTTGAAGGTTTCAGGCTAGCAAATCCTTCGATCATTGATTTATCAACACTTCTTCAAATTCAGATAGTCCCTCCTGAGCTGACTTCACCTGAACAAAAGTTTGTTCGGCGAGGGACGACGGAAGAAACTAGTGCTACTTCGTCAAGGATTCCTCATACTCCCATATTGGATACCACAGGAGGGGGAAGTGTACCTTCTCCCCCACCTCCTCTTGTTAGGACTAAGGCTATCCATATTCCCACTACTTTGGGCAGTGGCACAATCCCTTCGATGAATTTGACCAATGTTTCGTCTATTCAAAACGCATCTGGTGCTCCCTTTTCATATGGGATGTCGGTTTTTGACTCTAGTTCGGTTCTAACCTACACTACTCTATAGACCGTTTGTCTCGAGGAAGGGATATCTACTTCTCCCTTGCAAGGACCCATCATGGGCACCACTACTCCATTCAAAACTATCATTTATGGTGTGTTATCACATAGAATTGCAAGGGTAAGGAAGTATTTTAGTTTTTTTATTTTGAGTCAAAGGTGTTCATTATGTTTTAGGTTTTATGTCTCTTCTCCATAGTCATTTTTCATTTTTTTGGTATGAATAAGTTATGGTTAGTTTGGCTTTGGTATAAAGAGTCATTGGGTCATGTATTTCTTTCATAACTGTTGGATAATCACCTTCATGAGTCACATCTTTTAAAATTCTCCATCATCATCCTAACATTTCACTTTGTCCATGTTGTATGTTGTCCCATCCTTTTGTCACCTTTACCCATTAATATGTCAAATCAAATCTGATATGTACGTTGCCAAATCACTAGGAGAGTTTGCAATGATTTAAAAGGTACATCTTTCATTCATAGCCATCATTTCATTTATGGGTCATGTAAATTATAGATATCCTTGTTTTTAGAGATGATTTTTAAACCAATATCTAGAGATTATGTCATGACTACTTTTACTGTTTTCTCCAAGTGTACAAAGTATTTTTTAGTTCGGCATTGTGAACTGGTGTTATAGACATGAACTACAAACTCGACACTTCGAACTCGTTGGATAAGGCAAATTGGAGGTTAGGATACTTGTAGACACCATTGTTCAACTTCAAAGATACCAGCTTCCAATTCAAGGTCACCAGGTACTCCATGAGTGTTTTCTCCCTGTTTGAAGGACATGAAAGGTGTGTTAGTTGTTTTTCCTTATGGGCACTGCGAACTGGTGACAAGCATTGTAAACTATCTTATTTGTCTATTGTCAAGCTCCCAAACCATTTTGATATACTCTGAAACTTTCTCATTAATCCTAATGCATCCCTGGGCTTAGGACACCTTTTCCCCCCATCCATTTCTCCTTCTTTTCTTATTTTTCCCAAGTGTTGCAAAACCTTGTTCTGGAGTTGCAAACTCCATACAACAAGCCTGGCACTACAAACCCTCTATTCTAGCATGGTTTACACAATTATATCCTACAAGATTAACCAATTCAATTACACTCCTATTCAATTTGCAATGCTAAATTAGTCACTTGTGGAAGTCAACCTGACTTTTGCAAAATATTAGTAAGGTTGTGAAAAAGTTTAAGGTTTATAAGACCTATTCTGTAAAGTTATGTTCTGATATCCTTCATGATCTTTCATTTTTTTTAAAGTCTTTCCATTCATCTTATTTATTGAAATATACCTTGTCCTGTTCCTAGAGGTCAAATTAGTTGAGAAACAAAGAATTTTTACACAAAACTAGCCTATTGGGAAAGCTTATCCATTAAAACCCTAACCCTTTGTTCTCCTTGTTCCATCTCTAACCATCATTAAATCTTGTGGAAAGGTTTTTCTGCAATCAGCCTTAATGGATACCCCACAAAGAAGGAAGGCTCACATAGGAGGGGAAATTATGAGAATAGAGCCCTACGACATGCAACTTTTTCATTATGAACCCTTGATCAGGGAAGTTTTCCAAAGAGTAGGTTGCATTAATTTTTGTCAGAAAATGTAGAGGGGGAACCTAGAGGTGGCGAGGGAGTTTTCCCTCAATTTTGATGGGACCAAAACTAAGGTTGGGACATTGGATTTTTAGGTATCTAAATTATCCATCTCAGCAAAAACTGAGATTCCTAACACTGGTGAGACATGGTTCAAAACCATGAACTTGAATGTTTCCTTTTCAAAGGAATTCCTCAAACCAGAATACCAAGGAGACAATTTGTCAAAGGGTGTGCCCAGAAATCATATGTTGGATGGATTTCATAAGATGTTGAAGGTGATTCAAAGATACCTCACCTGTGAAGGAAGATTCAACATGATATATCAGTACCATATAAGGCTACTGCTACACTTCACGGGTAAATATTCCATGAATCTCCCTGTATACCTGTTTAGAAGTATTGGAAAAATGTTTGACAGGGTCCAAGGCAAATCAAAAGTAGTTGATACAAGTGTCTTCCATTCAGGCCTTATAAAGATTCTAGTTATGGAGGAATTTAGAAAGAAAAACATGGATTGGGAATCATTTATTACCTCTTCATACTTCCATCTAAAATTTTCTCCCACTCCACAGTCTAAAATGAAAACCCCTCTTCATATTGAAAAGACTGTAAATTTAGAAGTGAACAAGAAAAGGAAGAAGTTGAAGATTGCTAGAGGTGATAAAAAAGCTAAGGAGCATGACGGAGGAAGACCTTCAAAATATTCGTATAGAGAAGCTTCACCTATTCCAGATCCCAGTCCAGTAGACGCTCCTTCAACTAAAGCTACAAGTTTTAAAGGAAGGAAGCTGGTGTTTCCTTCACCCAATGTAGCTGATATGGTCAAAGCTAGGAGTATTATTAACAGAGCAACAACCAAACAAAAAATCCATGTGAAAAAGGATGTAGTAAGATATTCATCCCAGAGGAAAGGTAAATCTATAGTTGTTGGGAAGCTTGTTGAAATTATTGACACCACCACTCCTCAAAAGGAGAGAAATCATACTTTTAAGAGGCTCAACGGACAAAGTAAAGAGGCAAGGGATGAAATTGATGAAATGAAAAAGGGTGAGTTGGTTGCAAAGAATAATCTTAATGGACTCATGGTCATGTATTGTGAAACTGTTAGCAAGGACATATTTATAGATAAAATGTTTTTACCCCTCCATAGGCATCTCATAAACATATACAGACAAAACAAAGCCTACCAGACTCAGATCAGAAGGCTAAAGATGGAGTTGCAACCTTTCAAAGAGGATTTGGACAAGAAGAATATGGATATGTTAGCTAAATTTTCCACCAAGAGGAGATCCAGAGTCATAAAATGAAGAAGATGAATACCTTAAATCATATCAATTTTGACAGTTTCAAAAAGTCCATTTCTAAAATGTTGCAATCTGATTTTTCTTCCCACTCAACAGATTCAATGAATTTGCAAGATGAAAAACCAACAATGATATTGGGTCCCTTAGTAGAATATAGGGATGAATCTTCTCCTCCATTTTATACCTCATTGAATGTACATTAAAATATCTTACACAATTGTTTGATGGACTCAGGTGCATCCCATAAATTAATGCCTAAATCTGTAATGGATGAATTGGGTCTAGATATCAACGAAACATATCATGATCTGTATTCTTTTGATTCAAGGAAAGTGAAATGTCTTGGGGTGATAAAATAATTGGTTGTTACTCTTTTCCAAATGCCCATGAAAAGTATAGTAATGGATATAGTTGTTGCATATGTTCCCCCTAATTTTGGGATGTTATTGTACAACTCATGGATTAATATATTGGGAGGAACATTATAGATGGACCTCTCTTATGCCACAATATATGTATTTGGGGGAGAACATAGAAGGATTTATAGAGAAGCACAAATGGCTTATATTATCGGTGAAATAGTAAAACAAGGTCCTCATAACATGTGAAATAGTAAAACAAGGTCCTCATAACATGTGAAATAGTAAAACAAGGTCCTCATGTTTGGAAAATGTTTTTTGATGGGGCATCTTCTAAAGACAATGTTGGTGCTGGAGTGGTTTTCATTCCCCCCTCTCAGGAAGACATAACATTTTCTTTCAAGTTAGAATTTGAGACCACAAATAAAATTGTTGAGTATGAGGCCCTAGTTTTGGGGTTGAGGGATGCTAAAGATATGAAGATTGAGGAATTATCAATTTTTGGAGATG
>SNQJ01S0000500.1:215431-232915 GCA_010110895.2 Picea sitchensis | reverse complement strand
AGAGTTTGCGTTGCCTCCTGCTTCGTAGACTTATGATTAACAGATATGCTGCATGAGTCTTATCACTTGTCGTGCTATTGTCCAAGGGAAGTTTGTTACTAAGCCTGAGTCAGCCCCTCTACAATATGTCTCTTGTCCGCATACCCGGCCATCTTGAACGTCCAATCAAGTCTTTGTTCAAAATCACTGAAGCCTTCAGTCCGATCATCAAGATTATCAAGTCCATAACCGACGAGCCATCGAAGACCTTTGGGTAGTGCAGTTGTACACTCATATTACACTCCTACCTGAGTTTTAGAATATTTTGAAGTTGTTGCTCGAGCTCTGAAGTACAACCATCAGGCCGAATCAGCTTCTGAGAGATGGATACTTTATTTTGTATATCTTTCTGATTTTGAGATGTAGCTCCGCTGTGTATTGTTCGCGGCTACTCTTTATAATTATTTGACATGGATATATAGTGTATTTGATTGGTAGCCATGGTTCTATTTTATCCCGAGCATGGGTATGCCCACCTCGGTGAGACATTTGATACTTTTGCAGATGGCACCTCCTGATTCCTGATTCCTGGGCTCACTCATTCAACATATCAGTACAGATTGGTAAAGAATTGGTAATGTATTTTGGCCATCAGATGCTCTTCTGACCTCACACATTAGGGGGCATCTGTTATAACCCTAAATTGCACCTCATATGCTTACCTGGCATCAGGCCAACTCATTGTCCTTCATTGCCAAAGCCATGCTGAACAAACTCTTGAAAAAACCTCTTAAATTAAGTAACCCACGCCCTAACCCATTACTGGGCGCGTTGGAACGCTGGCAGGCCTTATACTGCACACGTTGGAATGCTGGCAGGCCTTATACTGCACACGTTGGAACGCTGGCTGGCCCACTACAACCCGCGTTTACCTAACAAAGCACAAAAACAGGAAAGTTGCCGACGGAACGAAAAGCTTTGGGTCAGTTAACTGGAACTCCCAGCCATGCATGGCTGAGAGTTCGTCCAAAACCCTAGATCCTTCTAGCCTATAAAAGAAGGGGTAGGGGTACTATTTGGGAGGAGGAAAATCATAGCAGAGAAACTCTGCCCAATCGCCGAATCTTTTTTTTCCCAACCCTTTAGCCTTTCCTCAAGCATTAGGAGAATTCAAGCAAAGCAGTTGGAGGACAAAGAAGAGGAGGAGCCCAGGATCAGGATCAAGGAACGGTGGCCAATCTCTATTATCATTGTAAGTTGATTCATCTTGAGATTAATAAAGAGTACTTTTCCCGTCCCAATGCACGAATATTATATGTTTTATTCGATTTGCGCTTAATCTCTAACCCTCTAGTAGAACAATAGCATGCATGCGTAGTTTTGTCTTGATTGCAGGATCGCTTTTTTGGAAGGAGCAACAGAAGCAAAGGGATAAAGCGCAATGGAGGATCTACACCAACCGTCGATAAAAAGGTTAGTTGGTTCTTTCCATGTTTGCATGTGAAAAAGGGTTTTAGGTTTGGGGTAGAAGGTTAAAAGTAATTTCTGAAGGGTCATGATCTGCATGCAAGTTTAAGCCCTAGCTTGTTAGTCTGTAGGGTAGAATTTCCCCAACAACACCTTGCACACCCTGTCCTTGGTTTTGCAAGCTGTCCTAAAAAGTCTGGTCCTTTGGACTGAACTTTCCACTTCCTTCTCGAGTTTCAAAAGGATTTTACGCATCATCAATGACCTTCTGCCCTCAGCGTCTTCTACCTCAACATCCCGCCTCTGTGCTTCGGTGATGTGAGCTTCTCCAATGTCCTTCTTTTTCTCTGAACACTCGAATGACTTGTGCCCATTTTTTCCACACGTGAAGCAAGTGATTACTCCACCTCTTCCTCTTCCCCTACCTCTGGTACGAGGAAAAGTGTTGTTGTCAGCATAATCTCCTCTCTGTTCATTATGCTGCCCTCTTTGTTCAACATATGGCCCTCTATGTGAGGTCCCACCTCTCTCAATATTACCCTGAGGTTTCTTCCATTCCTCTCTGGGATTCTGAGTTCTTTCCTGGGAAACCAACTTGCCTTTGGGCTGGCTCCTTCCTCGACCCCTTTGACCTTGTCTACAGCTCAACTTTTCCTCAGCTTTCAAAGACATTTGATAGGCGTCCTCCACTTTTCGAATGGTCGCCATACTCAATTCATCCTGAATGTCGTATCTTAGACCATTCAGATATCTAGCAACCTTCTCATCATCGCTCTCCCGATGACCTGCCCTAATGTTCAGTCGATAGAATTCCTCCATATATTCTTTCATTGTCATCAACTTCTGTCTCAAGTTCTGCATCCTCCTGAACAGAGTAATTTGATATTCTCTTGGGATGAACTTTGCCTTCATTTTTGCAATCATTCGATAACAACTCGTGATCTTCTTCTTGCCTTTGTAGCGTCGATCTGCTTGTAGCTCATCCCACCATAATGCTGCATGTCCTTTTAGTCGTGTGACAACATGTCTGACCTTCTTATCCTCTTCAACATATTCATAATCGAAGTATGTATCAAGAGATCTAATCTAATCTAGTATCTCTTCTGCATCCAAATTTCCCTCATAGACTGGAATGTCCATTTTCGGCTTTGCACCCATCCTGGCAATAGATTTGATTAGGCGTTCATTTGTTGCATCTTTGGCTGCAACTTCCTCTTCGCGTTCAACCTTGAATTCACTCTTAGAATCACTGAGATCCCCTGCACTAACTGTGCGTCTTTGTGCTGTCTCCATGTCCTCAAGTCTTTCTTGGAGATCACGCATCTGCCTCTCCATTTCTAGATTTGCTACCTGCCTGCCTCTTCTTCACACCTCCCTATCCTCTGGATCAGGTGATTGCCTTTCTCTCCTGGGCGGCAAGGTGAATCCTCTTCTCTGCTATAGAAATAAAAGAGTCAACCTCTGATCTGATACCAAACCTGACGCAGCCGCACCTGCAGGCATGCCCGCTCCCTTAGGATCTTCTTCCACTCACGGCCCGAAGAACTCAAATGTTCCTCTAACTCCCTATCGGGAATTTTCCTTACCCACAACAACTCTTCCAAAGATCTCCCTTAATAATCGGGAAATTGGACTTCGCAATTTTGCGAATCCTATGGTCGCGTGTTTTGTGCCTCACGATTCCCTGAACTCCAACGTGAGTCAACGTTGACTTATCCCTTGCTATCAGAGTTCTCCCTATCAGGAACTCGTTACTCGCTACATCAACAAATCAAATTTCTAAACTCCGAACCCCGATGTGCCGATACTCCGATGCACACGCGCTAGTTAACTTTTTCACCTCCCGTCACTTTTATCGGGATTTCGGAATTCGCGGTATGACGAATCCTGATGTCAATGGATTAGGGACTTGCCTTTTCCTAATCCCCAATATGGTACGCCACCTGTCCTCCACTAACTCCTGTTGTGACCCACACAACTCTCCCTCATCAGGATATCGCGTTTCACGATTCCAAGCTGTAAGAGTATCTTGTCTCTGGAATCTCCGATGCTTTGGACCCCGACTCCTTTGAATATCCTAACATGTGTCCCAATTGATGGATGGTTCTGGGATCATCAGGATATTGCGGATCACGATATCGCAATTCATGTTGCACAAATTTGGAGCTTCGACTCATGAATCCCCGATACACGATATCATGTGTAGATCTGACGGTCCTTGTGACTCAGGATTGACGGCTCTGCCCCTCCTGAGCTTTAAACCTTCGGACGTTCTCGCCATAACCTCCTTGTACCTCCATGAGATCTAATGGCCCTCAGAATTTTGTGAAATCTCCCCGAAGGATTTCGACTTTTCGTTCTCCTTTTCTTAATCCACCGAAATGACAATGGGTTCTTCAACAGAACTTGTCTGCTTGCTCGCTAACCTACGACGCTCTAGCAGCTTCAAGTCGAAACTTGTTTGCATTGTTCCTCAACAACTCAGAGGCCTATCCTTCCTGAGATTTTCCCCACTTCTTTAAGTTCTCAAAAAGGAAACTCCTTGCTCGCACTCCTTGCGACAAACCTTCAATCACACTAAGTGTTGAAGTCTTCGATTCTATGCACACCTGCAATAGTAGTCTCTCAACAATTCCCTTAGGTTCACAACCCTGAGACCTTTTACCAGCCTGTGCACTCCTTGCATGGCTCCTGTGCCACTTGTACCTTCTGGGATGAATGAGAACATAAGTTATCTCTACCTGAACCCACTGTCAACGCACCCCTTGCGAACAATTCTACTGCACTCCTTGTAGGAATCTCTTGGCTCAAATAGAGAAACAATTGAAACTCATTCCTTCCTTCTCTTAGACTTTAATTCACACATGAAATCACATACACAACATATAAAAGAAAATGTATAACAGGAAATAAACATTCATGAGCACATCAACATCAAACACACAGAGAACAACACAAACCATGAATTTGAATTAGAACTCTTATATTAATTCAAATGTCTATACATGTGTGTTCTTACACATCCCTCTGTTTGCTCTTGCTCTTCTTGGATTGATAATAATACCAAGATACAATGAAGGTGTCTATATCCATTCTTCCCTCTTCCTTCTAAACTGTCTAATCTATGAATTAAAATCCTATCTACCATCATTAACTATATTAAATGTCGTCTATCTAACAAAGGATGAGAGCTATCCACTCAAGGTCCATTACAATACACAAAGGCACCTCTTCTTAAATGACTTCATTTAAGATTTGCGCAACAGTCCCAAAGCATTTTCAAAATTTGTGTTGCTTGTCCAGCTGTCTTCAGCTTCCGCGCTGGCTCGCTTGATGAGTCAGTGATGCTCCTGCATCAAGATGCCATGAATCTCCCTTTATACCTATTTAGAAGTATTGGAAAAATGTCTGACAGGGTCCAAGCCAAATCAAAAGCAGTTGATACAAGTGTCTTCCATTCAGGCCTTATAAAGATGCAAGTTATGGAGGAATTTAGAAAGAAAAACATGGACCGGGAAGCATTTATTACCTCTTCATATTTCCATCTAAACTTTTCTCCCACTCCACAATCTAAAATGAAAACCCCTCTTCATATTGAAAAGACTGTAAATTTATAAGTGAACAAGAAAAGGAAGAAGTTGAAGATTGCTAGAGGTGATAAAGCAACTAAGGAGCATGATGGAGGAAGACCTTCATAGTATTCGCAGAGAGAAGCTTCACCTATTCCAAATCCTAGTCCAGTTCATGCTCCTTCAACTAAAGCTACAAGTTTTAAAGGAAGGAAGCTAGTGTTTCCTTCACCCAGTGTAGCTGATATGGTCAAAGCTAGGAGTATTCTTACTAGAGAAGTAGCCAAACAAAAAATCCATGTGAAAAAAGATGTAGTAATAGCTTCAGCCAAGAGGAAAGGTAAATCTATAGTTTTTGGGAAGCTTGTTGAGATCAATTACACCACCACTCCTCAAAAGGAGAGAAATCATACTTTTAAGAGGCTCAACGGACAACGTAAAGAGGCAAGGGATGAAATTGATGAAATGAAAAAGGGTGAGTTGGTTGCAAAGAATAATATTAATGGACTCATGGTCATGTATCGTGAAACTGTTAGCAAGGACATGTTTATGTATAAAAGGTTTTTACCCCTCCATAGGTAGCTCATAAACATATACAGACAAAACAAAGCCTACCAGACTCAGATCAGAAGGCTAAAGATGGAGTTGCAACCTTTCAAAGAGGAGCTGGCCAAGAAGAATATGGATATGTTAGCTAAATTTTCCACCAAGAGGAGATCCAGAGTTAGAAAATGAAGAATATGAACACCTTAAATCATATCAATTTTGGCAGTTTCCTGTTTTTTTATTTTACAATTTTGAGGACGGTTATGTTTTATAAATCATGTTCATCTAAGGGTGTGTTATCTTCTTAGTCATAAATCATTATCATAAGTTATTATATATTTGGTGGCACTGGGAATGGGTTTTGGAATGTTTTAAGGCATTTTCAAACAAAATGAGAAGCTACAAGAAAGTTTGCAATGCCTGGCGTTGCGAACTAACTGATACAGGTTGGTGTTGTGAACTGTGCTACGAACTTTTGTTCTAGATATTTTGAAGGAATCAACAACTTCCAGATGGTCAAATCAATGCATGAAACTTACATGAGGATCAGTTGTAATTTGGTAATCCACATGTCTAAGTAAGAATGCGCTCAAAGGGACAGTTCATCAACAATAAAGAAATGTTAAGGGTGTTGCCAACATTAGCTTAGTTTTTAGAATTTTAGTTATTTTCTGTTATCCACCTATTTCCATGCTTCTTTTAGAGCATAGGGATTCTAGGATAAGGAATTTATTCAAATTGTAAAGATTTCATTGACTGTATAGACCATAAAAGAAACATTGTAGCTCAATTAGAAGGTTCGAATGATTGTAATGAGACTCATATTTTTGAGATTGTGAAGGTAACAGAGACAACTCTGATTTTATGTACCATACTAGAGGATTTTTGGCTAATAGAAATTAGTCTTTTCCTTTTATCATCTTATTTATATCTTCCGCTAATTTTCATTTGTTGAAGGTTTCAATTGATCTATTGTATCTGCATTACAACGAAGGATTTGTTGTGATGTTGCTGATGTTTTCATCAAAGTTTCCCTTTTGATTTAAGAAGTTCTTGTTTCTGAAGGTTTTCTTCCTATATATATTAGTATTACTTGATGTAAATGGTAGATATATTTCAATTTTCTTACTGAAGTCTTCTCCCTATTCATATTATTTTGTAAACCTTGCTCCAAGTTATTCAAAACCTCATTTGTTGGTGCACCTTATCTAGAACTTACTGTGATTGACACTATTTTACTGAGTTTTGTTTATCCGTTTCCCGCCTTAACATAAAAACTTATTTTAAACCTACTAATGGGTGTTGATCTTACAATTTAGTAGTCAAAATGTGACTTTCAATGCTAACATTATTGGCATCATTATCGAGGAACATATTGAATACTTTCCTTGGGTTGTACGACAGAGAAAACTCCTAATTCTGAGGTGCACAGAAATCAGTAAGATGGAGACTGCAGATTACACCTGGTGACTCCATTGTTTCAGTTGTGGCTCCCAAAGGTAGACAAACGAGGTCCACTCCACATTTTCCTCTTGTTGCACTTGAAGTTGACCCAAAAAATATTATCAAGAAAGGAAAATCCTCACAAGGAGCTTCTTTATCTATTGTCTCAAGTACTGTAGGGAACTTACCTGAATCTATTTTTCAAACACCTGTAGCTATAGCTTCCATTTCAAAATTACCTTTTGTTGAAGCTTATGAAGATTTCAAAATAGGGGATTTTCCTATTGAGTATTCATATTTTTATCCTCAATTGAAAGAAGAAAGACTTGAGAATTTTGATATTCTTGCTTCCCCTGAGATTGTAAATTGGTTTAGGCTTGATATTCTATAAGATTTTCCCCTGCTAGGTTCTCCCTCTCCTCATTCTTTTAAATTTGTTGTGACCAAAGAAGAAGGAACCTTTGTTCCTCTTTATTTTTTGCCATCATCCTCCAAGACCCAACCATTTTTTATTAAAACTAAAACTCTTCCATCATATACTCTTCCTTTACCTAAAATACCTGATATTCATCTTTCATCTTTTCCTATCAAATCACCTCCAATTTCCCCTAGGACTAAAAATTTTCCTCTTCCTAATCCAATGGCAGGTGAAAACCCTCGGAATAAGATGGATGCCATTGCGGCTGCTAGATATGGATGAATTCTCTCCCAGTAGGAGACTGTATTAAGTATATGCCCAAGTTCACAGGAGAAGAGGATATAACTGTAGAAGAACATATTGCAGTCTTTTATAGATATGTTGATAATCTGAAAATTGAGAATGCAGATGTATGGATGAGAGTTTCTGTACAAATTATTGATGGTGAACCCAGGAAGCAGTTTAGGGGTTTACCACTTGGATTAATTGTTGTGATTGAATCCCTTCATGATTCCTTTTTAAGGTATTGGGGGGACAAGAAGGATTTTATGTAGTATATAACTGAATTTGGTTCTCTCAAAAGAAAAGAAGATGAGTTAGTATCAAACTTTTCCAAGAGATTCAACAAAATGTATAATAAAATTCCTATAGAAATCAAACCTACTAAAACCTCTTCCAATATAACCTATAATAGTGCTTTTGATACTGAGTTTTGTCTTATTTTAAGAGAAAGAAGATCTACTTCACTAGCTCATAGGAAAGATGTTTCCCCAGAAGTGGAATCAAACATAGTGGTTGCATAAAAATTAAGGCACAAATCTGATAGGGATAGGAGGAAACAAAAGGAAAAATCTTCTACCTATGATGCTTCAACAACTAATCCTCAAGTAGATGAATTGACCATGTTAGTCAAATCCCTTTTTGTAGAAATGTAAAAACTAAAATTAGAAGGGAGACAAGCTAATATAAACAATTCCATAAGACCAAATAATGCTCCTTAAATTATTCAAAGAGATCATAGGAATAGAGATGATCAAAAGGTTCAGAATCCTCTCCAAAATAATCTGGTTGATGATGAAGAAGGAGAAGAAGAGGAAAATAATCAAGAAATTCAATGTTTAGGAGATACATCTACTTCTTCTCACCTAAATCAATCTTCCTATGAAGAATCCTTGATGGATAGCCAACTAAATGAGTTAATAAAGGGAAATAAAACAAATGAAAATTAGAATAAGTACAACTTGAGGTCAAAACAAAAAGAGGGAAATCCTAGTACATCAAATCAACCCAAAAAATCAGACCCCTCTACTAAAATAGTGGTTGCACCAAAGAAAGGAAATGAAGAACAAAATAATCAGCCTGTGGTTAAAATCCCTATCCCAGAAGTAAAAGAAATTATGAAATTCCCATACTCTTTTAACTTTGAAATTGAAATTCAGAATATCAAAATTCCAGTCCCATTTTTAGAGTTGATCAAGAATGAAGATTTCAAAAAGTCCATTTATAAAATGTTGCAATCTGATTTTTCTTATCACTCAATAGATTCAATGAATTTGCAAGATGAAAAACCAACAATGATATTGGGTCCCTTAGTAGAAGATAGGGATGAATATTCTCCTCCATTTTATGCCTCATTGAATGTACATTAAAATATCTTACACAATTGTTTGATGGACTTAGGTGCATCCCATAAATTAATACCTAAATCTTTAATGGATGAACTGGGTCTAGATATCAACGAAACATATCATGATCTGTATTCTTTTGATTCAAGGAAAGTGAAATGTCTTGGGGTGATAAAATAATTGGTTGTTACCCTTTTCCAAATTCCCATGAAAAGTATAGTAATGGATATAGTTGTTGCATATGTTCCCCCTAATTTCAGGATGTTATTGTACAACTCATGGATTAATATATTGGGAGGAACATTATAGATGGACCTCTCTTATGCCACAATACATGTATTTGGGGGAGAACATAGAAGGCTTTATAGAGAAGCACAACTGTCTTATATTATCGGTGATGAAAGTCACCCCACTAACCACCCTATTTATGTTGTGGACACTGATTTGGGATCTACCATTCTGTAGCTCACTGATCTCCCTCAGCCACCTTTGGAAATAATAAATCCATCACCAATAGCATGTGAAATAGTAAAACAAGGTACACATGTTTGGAAAATGTTTTTTGATGGGGCATCTTCTAAAGACAGTGTTGGTGCTGGAGTGGTTTTCATTCCCCCCTCTCAAGAAGACATAATGTTTTCTTTCAAGTTAGAATTTGAGACCACAAATAACATTGTTGAGTATGAGGCCCTAGTTTTGGGGTTGAGGGATGCTAAAGATATGAATATTGAGGAATTATCAATTTTTGGAGATGCAGAGATGATTGTACATTGTTGATGCGATGAATACTATGCTTGCAAATGATTTCCAATATCTATTATTTATTTATATTAATAATAAACTAGTAGGTGGGACCCCCTTGTTAGACTTATGCTGCTATAGTGGATATGTTGCGCTTATCTTTTGGTTTCTTATGTGATGGTACCAACAAAGTCTTCTACAGTTCATGTGTTTCAAATCATGGTTTAGAATTTTATAGTGATATATGTTGGTTGGATGATTAAAACATG
Source organism: Picea sitchensis (assembly GCA_010110895.2). Taxonomy (NCBI): domain Eukaryota; kingdom Viridiplantae; phylum Streptophyta; class Pinopsida; order Pinales; family Pinaceae; genus Picea; species Picea sitchensis. The sequence continues at coordinate 222,858 of SNQJ01S0000500.1, read as the reverse complement.
GTACTAAATGGATTTGATGATCTCTCATAGAATATGTTAAGACTTCCTTATGGATGAAATAATTATTATAATTTTGGTTTTGACATTGCATTAAACATGGTGTTAAATGGTTAAATGATCTTGATAGAGGATAATAATGGAGCTATTTTGAATAAAAGAACTATACTTGAGTTTGAATGTTATATTACCATGAAAAAGCATGGGTTCTCTAGACCCTTGCTACTATGGTTATGTGCCTTGTTCGAATTTCATACATGGTTTCACATTGGGTTATGTTCCTAATAGATTGTTATTTAAAGAAGTTGTTATTACCAAGGGGTGGTGCACTATGAAAAATTGATATGGCAATGGATATTTGGTTGATTAATTGTTTAGTGTTATGGTGAATCGACTTGGCTCGTACGTTGAATTGAATGAGGTTGGAAGGGAGAAGAAACATGCATTTACTGCACATCACTCAAACTCCCCTCACACCCACCACCCTAGTCATTATTTCATTTTGGTTTTGGCTCTAGTGGTTGTTGTTGTTCCTCTTTGTTCAGTCATAAAGGAGATATATAGTCTTGTTTTTCCTCGTGCAGCCTTTTTCTAGGTATGGGTTTCTTACTCTTCCATCCATGATGGTTACTCCACCCTTTGAATAAACTTTTGTCTCTATATTTCTCGTGGTTTGTGTGTTCTTGAGATCTTATGAGATATTTGAACTTTGTATTGGTGTTTTTGTCTGTGGTTTCTTATGGTGATCATTTTAGACTGTTGGCACTTTAAAAAATAAATGGTTATGCTCTCCTTGTTGTGTGTGATCTTTTCATGGGTTTATTGGATACAAATTTATAGTGGAGCTTGCTCAGTTATGGTTTGGATTTTAGGTATGGAATATCTCTTGAAATTGAGTATCATGGCTTGCCAAAGATATGATATTTTCACATACCCTAATTATATATTGTCATAACATGTATTTGTGCTTAAGTGTCTCACTCCATGTCTATCTCTGTGGCTAGTATTTTTGACCCTGTGGGTTGCAATATGAACTGATGAAAGATTAAAATATTTGTGCCTTGTCTTGAAAAAACTATGAGTTGTTATCCACCTTGCGTTGCCCTCACTGACACAGTTTCCTAAAGAACATTGCACAGTGTGAGTTTAACATCACCCAGAAGTTGATAGAAGCATTATGGATGCTTTCTGGTCAGGCACGAGTTTGTGCTTAGTCACTCGTTTTACAGTGAAGATTAAAGGGATTGGATTCATTTCATTTTCCTGTTGGAATTGAAAGTCTATCATTTTGGTAATCCTTATAGCCGAGAGTATTGTTACATGTTATGGTTTTGTGGTAAATTGTGAAAGGCATGCATTGTCTGCGCTATTTGAATTCTTAACCCTTTGGTCAAACCACTTGTTCTTACCTTCCACTTGTTGTTTTAAACCCTAAATATGATATTGATATCATTTTACTCCAGTTGATGGTCGATGGAGAACTGTGTGTGCTTGGTTGCTTGGACACTCTTATCACTCCAATAGTCACCCCAGACTGCAAATGGGAGTAAGCTTGGTAACATACAAATTGATTTAACTTAGGTTTAAAATCAAGGATCAAGAAGACTTGAAATAAAGGAAAAGAAAACAGATATCACTGCAAATCAGTGATGGACCATTGGGCAGTTGAGTCATAAACTTTCTCCTCATTGAAGTCATTTAAGCTCCCTATCAGACAAAAGATTTGTGTAATTATGAAGAGAAGAATAAGATAATTAACATAAAGATGAACATTCATTAAGCAAAGATCCTCTCTACAAAGATAATTTATATGTGTCTGAACAATAAACAATAAGAAATAGGCAAGTTTATAGCAGATCTTCTACTGCATCAAGAATCCATCAATCAAAGACAAATTTTAATCCTTAAAATTAGTAATACATTCAAACAAGATGAAGAATAGAACAAAGAATATAGAAGACAAATCCGATGAAACAACTCATATGAATCTTCGATAACATACAATTTTACAACCACATGTCCCTCCATCTTACAAACTGACATATATAGTAATTCCACTTCTAAAACCCCCTCGAGTTTGTTAGCACTGAGAATCACCCTAAGATTGAATAGAAGGTAGGCCTAGTACCCATCAGGTTATATGTAAATGTAAATGAGTGTTTAAAGAGGTCAAATGGATAAGACTCAAGATAATAATGTTCTAACTCAGAAATCTGGGCTAGCATGCACAAGCAATTGGGGTCTTGATCAAGTTTAGTCAATAAGTGGGAGTAAAGGTGAATAGAAGGAATAATTGGTGAGGGAAATGTAGAGGTTTGCTATGGACATCAGGTATTCAAGCAACCTAAGGAGGAAAAACTCAAACACAAGATCTTCTTGAATTCAAAGTTTAAGGAAACTGAAGAACATCATAACAGTACTATAATCAAACATTCATAATAATACAACTACAAAAATCCATGTGAATCATTCAATCATGAATACTTCAGTATCAGAGGAAAATAAGATGGAATAAGAAAACTGACTTATACTAATCAAGTACATAACCAAATAACGAGTATGGTTCATCAAAATATTACAATAAGGGATCCTAGCTCAACCCTTTGAACCTACTAAAGAATTTGGAAAGTATATTTATAACAAAAAGGTAAGAAAATAGCTGGAGTGTGAACTGGCCTTCCTCCCATTAGATTCTCAAAATTAGTTATTTCAACTAACAACTAAGCTAACAACTATGCTATAAAAAGGGAAAATGTTGGCCACTGATCCAACCAACTTTGAACTGACTTAATCTTCATTGATGCTCATCCCCTTGATTGCCAAGTGTACTGCAAAGGTTGTAAGCTATCAACATGCTTCCAGCTACCATCTCATTTATTCTCCACATCATCAGCCACTCATAGGAATGATAACTCAAACTCCTTGATTCCAGGTACCTGTTGGTAGCATCATTCGGTAGCGCGGTAGGTAGCGAGCCTTTCTAGCACCTTCACAATTACTTGTCACATTTCATAGCATAATCTCAAAAAATAATCCTACAGAATGAGTAGCGCCTAAGTCTATATATCTCTGCATAATTCAGTCTCTCTATGAAATTTGGTGGCACCAAAACCTGTGTAATATTCGGTAGCACAATGCATGTGTATCCGTGCACATAATTCGATAGAGCCAATGTTGAACTGGTCTTGTTGAAAGTGTAGCACCTGACATCAAAACAAATTAGGTGTTACCCCGTGGAATTCGCAGCACCATCATTGCACTGCTTAACAGATTTGGTAGCACCATGGAAAGTTAACAACGCCATCTCTACACCAGTATTAGGAGATTTGGTAGCACTGTAGGTAGCAAAGTGATAAGATAGAAAAATAGACAATTCCATAGTGTCATAGCACTACTGAATGTCTGTGCTCTTTCTATATGAATAGAATGATCCTTTGAAAAGAACAAAAAACCTTGAGTTGAATGCACTAGGATCCTGTAAAGATTGTATAAGTGTCAAAAGTAATGCTTCCTCAGTAACTTAACCTTACAAAAAGAAGAATTTCTAAAAAATGGAACTCACACTCCTCCAATCACTTCATCAACCTGACACTCCTTATGGAAGGAGGACTTCCTTTTGGCACAACAACATGTTTTCCTTTTGTAATAACAGTCTTTTTAACTGGAGGTGTACTTTTCTTCACCATTGGTTTCTCCTTTTCAATGGTAGCCTCCACCAACAAATTGAAATTCCTTTGAGCCACCTCATCCTTGAAATGTTGCAGCTCTACTTTGAGTTTTCTGTTATGAGACTGAAAATCTCTATTTTTCCTATAAATGTTCTTGAGCTGCTTATGGAGAGGTTGGGCTCTTCTTGCTGCAAATCTTGTTAAATCAAGAGTGTGGTTGTAACCATCCATGAGCTCTTTCATCTTAATCATTTCAGATAGGCCCTTTGATTTCAAGCGAGAAACCTCCTTCATAGCCTCCTTGAGTTGTCTAATCAACCTTTTGAAGGTATGATTTCTAGGTGGACTGATGATGTTGAAAGTATCAACAGGCTTATTTATGGTTTCATCTTCATATGTTTGCTGCACAGGGGCTACATCTACCATCTCAATAGGATTCTCAATGCCTTTTCCCTTATCTCTCTTCTTATTTAGAATAGAAACCTTTGGTAGGAATTCTACTTCAATAGCCTCCTTTAGAGTTGATGATCTTGTGAAAGGATTTCTGACCTTTGTCTTGACTGTTGAAGGAGATGAAGAGAAGTGCAGATTCCTTCCTTTCTTGGTTGTATCCTTAGTAGATGAAGGTACTTCTTCTAATTCCGGTGTAGTAGGGGGTGAAAGGTCTCTCTGTGGAGAATGATAGGCCTCCTTCTCTTCTTCTTCAACTTCCTTAATGACCTCTTGGTCTTGAGTAGGTACCTTAGTGTTTCTTTTCTTGTTGGTTCATGTTGGATAAGTGCTAGTTTATGGAAGAGGAATTTGTATCTTTGATTGAGGGGTGGATGTTATGTCCAACTTCATGTGAGAAGAAACAATGAATTGTTTCCATGGAATGTTCGTTTTTCTCAATTATTCCATAACCAACATTCTAATCAACCCATAATGAAAAATACTAGTATCCACAACCTTGGATTTGGACTGAAATCTATCTTATCTTTTCACTATGCTTCTCAGCAAGTAGAAAGGAATGTTCATTTCATATTTACCAGTAAAATGAAGTAGAAGCCTAATATGGTACATGTATAGTGTATTAAACCTCCCCTCACATGTGAAGTATATTTGGACGATCTTCAACATTTTATCAAAATATTCAATTAGATGACTTCTTGGTACCCCTTTGGACAAACTCTCATTTTTATACTCTGTGTAAACAAAGTATTTGGATAAGGATGCATTCAAATCCATGGATTTAAACCATTTTTCTCCTATGATAGGAATCCCTGTGGCTGCTGAAATCGAGGTTTCAGAAACCTCAAACTCTAGGTCTCCTACCTTAGTATTCAAGCCATCAAAATGTGAGGCAAATTGCCTTTCCACCTCAGCATGACCCTGTTGATATTCAACAAGAAGATCCTAGTGAAAATTATGCACCTACACTAGGATGGAGCCTCAGGATATTTTTAGGTGGAAGTCTATTTTTATATGATGAACAAATTCTATTTATAGATGATGTCTATTTATAGATGGTGAGCAAATTTTATTTATAGATGTATGTCGACTATTATTATCCCTTAATAATAGTTAGACAATAAATATTAGTCTATTCTCAATGAGCACTTGGAGATAGTTAACTGAAGTGGAAAATCAATTAGCTATAGAAAATTCGAGCTCAAAGGTTGACTGGTGGGACATGAAAGTTGAATTAGTTTTCACTGAGTGATTCAAAGTTGTAATAGAGTTGGATGTGTAGTTATGTGAGTTGAACTCAGTTAAGTGAGTTAATATCATTTGTACTAATGGTAACTGAACTCACACTAGTGAGAGATCAATGAATTAATTATTAATTAATTCACAATTAGTGGTATCACATGCAACTGCATATTTACCATTGTTAACTACATGCATGTTAGATCCAGTGCAGACCCAGTTGAGATAACAGGTGAAAGGGACAATTTGACTATCAATTGTGACATTAGTGAGTGCACTCATGAAACCACACACACAGTGGATGTGCCCATGAGGATTGTGCAACCTAGGCAAGAGGAATTCATTCATTGCATGGATTTCCATTAGCAAGGATTACATAGAGGAGGCAGGCTATCTGGAAGCAGTAAATTGACACATGAATTTGTCAATTTTTGTATGACAATGTGAGACGATTGTAAATTGTACTGAGAGCTCTTGGATTAGAGTTTTGTATGATATTTTTTCATGATCCTTGATATATACATAATATATGATAGTGGGATTTTTAGCTTTATGATTTCCCAGTAAAACATCTGTGTTATGTGTGATTGATCTTTCTTCTTGATATTGCAATTGGTGATCATGTTTTAAATTACACAAGAATATTTGTAGAAGCGATTATGTATTTAACGGTGGCATATAATTGTTATATTAGGAGAATCCAGGAAATACATAATTTGTATTAAAATTTCTACATGGTATCAGAGCACAAGAAATTGCAGAAGCTGAGTTTGTGATTCGATAGAATTCAAATTTGCAGAAATAATTTCTTGGTGCTACAACTAATTCAAGATCGAAATTTATTTCAATGGCTTGAGGTTAGAGTATGAACTCAAGGTCATATCGAACTAAATTTCTTGGAAGGACAAGATGGAGGCAGTACACGAAGATAATGGCTTGAAGGAATTCATTGAAAAATATCTTCCTAAGTCAGATGTTGCAGATGCTGCAAATCTTCATGCATGGAAAAGGAAAGTGGCAAAGGTGAGGAGGATACTGTTGGAGGGAGTACGAGACCACATTTTCTCAAGCCTCAATGGGAAAATCACACCATATGCAATGTGGAATAGTTTGACAGATCTATTCCAAAACAACAATGACCATAGGAAATTGGTGCTTAAAGATAAACTCAAGAAGATCAAAATGGAGAAGGGTGACTCCATTCCAAAATATCTCACGAAGTTTGTCCAATGTCAAGATGAGTTGTGGAGTGTGGGAATAACCATTTTTTATGATGATTTGGTGAGATTGTCTCTCCTAGGACTTCCCAAAAATTGGCACAGTTATCAAGAATCTATCAATGGAAGGGAAAAATTGTGAGATTGGGAATGACTATGGTCCGATTTGGTGCAGGAGGAGTTCAGGCGGAACACCAGAGATGGCTCTTCATCAAAGAGTGATGATGAAGAGGATTGTGCATTCGCTGCCAAGGCAAGGAAAGGGAAGGGGAATAAATTCCTTTCAAAATATGAGTCTAAATGCAAGAAGCTGGATTTGTCCAAAGTGAAGTGTTTTCACTGTCACGAACATGGGCATCTCGCTACTAACTGTCCGCAGAAGAAGAAGAACAAGAAGGCTTCTAGAGATGTAGCTGGTGAGGCCCTTGCCTCGCAATTTGAACTTGACTTCTCCTTGATCGTATGCATGGCGTCAAGTGCATTGGGATTAGTGTGGTGTTTGGATAGTGGTGCTTCCTTCCACATGATGGGAGATAAGGAGATTTGCAATGACTTGGAGGAGAAAGATCTCAAAATTCATATTAAGATGGGCGACGATAGACGATACAATGAAACTGGAATTGGTACCATTACTTTTCAGAGGGATTCAGGTAAACCATTTCAATTGAAATATGTTATGCATGTTCCAGGTCTGAAGAAAAACTTGGTCTTGGTCACAATGTTGGAGGACAAAGGCTATGACGTTGTTTTCAGCGATGGAAAAGATTTCCTATGACATAAACAATGGGTCAAGTCAAGAAGATATGGATTCAAGTTAAGAATCTCTACAAGATGGAGGTATATGGCTTCGCTTCCA
>SNQJ01S0000500.1:187421-209536 GCA_010110895.2 Picea sitchensis | reverse complement strand
TGGTGAGTCGATATAAACTTGACATCGCCATGAGGAGGTGGGTAATCGAAAGTACCCATCAAATATGGGCACAAGCCAACTCCCATGTTAATGACACCAGCTTGAGGATTATCTACCATGGGAACCGTGGATTCCCCCAAGGCTGGGTCGGGTCGAGAGAAAGACAACTGATCAATGGTCACTATTCGGCCTTCATGTGGAAACAATAAGACTCAAAAAATTGTAGCGACCACCGCTTGCATAGCATAAGTCCAACTACGACCTAAAAAGAGATTGTAATCAATGGGGGCATCGAATACCTCTACTTCGACGCACACGGTCTTTCCCCCCAACTGCATAGGGAAAGAAGGAATGATTCCATGTGGTTGGAAAGAACGACCGTTGAACGCAGTAAGGAGAGTAGGTGATGGAGACAACTCGGGCTGACCAATGGCTTTTCAGCATGCTAACGACATAACGCAAGTCGAAGCGCCCTCGTCGACCACCGTGCGGTAGATATTTCGTGTAAAAGTTTTCGTGGGGTGAGCCACTACTATCTGAAACGCGACGTGGTAAGGAAAACAAGGTTTCAAGTCAGTCGTGTCTAACATGATGGTACTCGGGTTACAAGTCTCAGTAGAGCCTAAAGCAGTCAACAAAGCTTTTCTCTGAGCAGGGAAACTTTGGAGGACCTCCAAAGTAGACATAGCACAAGGGGTTTGTGATAAATCTTCCACCACGGAGTAGTTGTGGGTGGCCCTTGCGTTTGGATTGTGAGAAGCTCTCTTAAACACACCCTTTGGAATGTGTGTCATTGTTTCACCCAACGTCTTCTCGATCTGTAGAGGAAGAGAGGGGATCTCGGCTTCTTTGCCCTTCTCAGAGGCACTTGGTTTGCTATAATTGTGCACTCTAGTCGTTATTAAAGCATCACTTCTAACCATGTATACGTTCGCGGAAGAGGGATTATTTGGAGGAGGGCAGTTTTCCTGGCTGCCCCCTTCACCACTTGCAGAGGCTTGAGTTAAATTTTGCCCATGCTGAAAGGGATTAGTTAACACAACTTGTTGTTGTTGTGTGACAAACTTATGGGCCTCTGCAATTCGAGGGCATAGATGGGTCGGGTGGTCTTCCGCACACAAGTTGCACAGATACCTCGCCTTCCTCTTTTCCGTGGTGCCCTCGCCAACATTATCAGTTGGTTTTTTATCCCCCTTACCCTTCTTGCGATGTTTTTTCTTCCCTTCAGGATGCTGGTTGGCCTTTGGGTTAGTCATCTGCACAGAGTGTACTTCTGAAATTTGGGTAGGAGGAGAAGCCAAAGCAGTAGTCTGGCTGGCCGCTGAGTGTTGTATAGATAATTGTTGCAATTGTTTTGTCAATTACTCAACAGGCTTGGTTTGTGCCGAACCAACTATACCATCGGCATGTGGTCCGACTCTCTATCTGGTTTTCTCCAGTATCGAATGTGGTGCATCTGGTAAGATGTTGTATAACAAACCGGACTGAGAATAGATGAGCTCAAACTATTATGCCCGCATAATGGCATCTTCCTCAGAGAAAACTCTGGACGTCGCGACGTCCTTAGACAACTGTGGGACCAAGGACTTAATGAACCATTCCAGCAAGAATGCTGATGGGACTGGTACTTTGATAAGACTCTTTTGGTGTCGCCACTCTTGAATGTGATCCGAGATATGGTCCACTGTCGTCTGCTCGAAATTGGCTAGCAACTCTGTGCCGGTGTCGTATCTCACAAGTAACTGGAAATGGTTAAGGAAGACCATCGCCAGTTCGCCAAAAGAAGAGTATCGTGAATGATCAAGCTCTATGTACCATTTCGCGACACTCCCAATAAGAGTGCATTGAAACAATCGCAACTGGATGGAGTCATCTTTCAGTGAGTTCGATGAACACCAAAGGTGGAAAGTAGTCACGTGATCACCTGGATCTTCGTTAGGCTTGGCCTCGAACTTTGGAATGTCCAAAGGCAACTTCGTTGGCATAGGAGGCCAACGTGGATCATGACAGATAGGATCATTTAACAGCCATGTCAAATCTGGCAAGTGTAACGTCGCCAAGAATGGTAGTTTTGGTTGCTGCTGATAGCCTGGATAAAGGGATCCTGGGGTTTGACTGGCACCAGGTTGCCAGGAAAAGTTTGGCTATTGGCCCGGGTTCTGGTAGAAACCATGGCCCTAGCCAGCGTAAGGGTTTTTCATCTGAGGAGACATCATTGGCTGATTCCCTATGAAGGACATAGGATGTTGGTCGTTCATTGTGTTCGACGGACTTTGGGAAGGATTACCCCATGCCAGTCCCAACGGGAGGGGCATAGAAGTCTGTCCGGGGTTCCATTGACTGTGGAAAGAATTACCCCAAATCGGCATTCTAGAGGAAGGAATGGATCCTTGTCCTGAGTTCCAAGGTCTTTGTATATGTGCCCCCAGCGTAGGAATAGTACCCTGTGCCGGTGTAGACTGTCCAAAAATGGGTGTGCCCCCAGATGGGAAAGAAGCGGATGCGAAAGGGTTATTACCAAATGTCCGGTTCCAAACAAACGGTGACGAACCTACGGGCAGAGTTTGCGCATGTGTTCCTTGACTCCCGGCTCCAAATGAACTTGTGTGTGCAGGCTGCCCGGCGAACTGCTGATGCAGACCACCAAGCGAAGGGGACAAAGGAGGGATATGACCTCCAACGTAAGGAAAAGCGTTGAAAGGGACAAGAATGCCCCCAAGTTGACCTTGCAAAGGAGCGTTAGAGCTCCCTGCCCCCATACCTAAAGTCTGTAAAGTGGATTAAGTGAGTACAAGACTTGTGCCTGAACTAGGCATACCGTATGAGAACGGTGGGCCTGTCGCACTAGGTATGAACGGAGGTGTGGCCGCCACGATAGATGGGGTCGGTCCACTGTGCGACATAGTTGCGGCCGAGACCATGGTGGCCCGGACCGTCGACAAAGGCAGGTTAGGAGAAGCTTCTCCTGTGGTAGCAATGGTGATGGGAATGGAAGAATTCCCAAAGGAAGTAATAGAGTTTGATTCCATAACTGGGTTAGGCACTGACAGGCGTTCGTAAAATTGAATTGGCACAATAATATCTGGCCAAGTATTAGTGTCTGGGGTCTCAAATATGCCAATATTGGTGGTTGATTCCTTCGGGAGTTGTTCGGGCTCAAAAGCCCTGGTTGCTTCGAAATACCCTCTTTGGTCTAGCTTCCGCCTCAATGGTGGTGGGGGTGGCTCCAGTATAACCGGTGGCAGGCCCAGAAGCCTTCGTGACCGGCAAAGCTCTGAATCCTCCACTATGTGTGAAGATTCATGACACGCTAAGGTATTCTACAAGAACAAACAGTAACACTCACTAAAAGAAAGCCCCTAGAAGATAAATCAAGCAAGCACTAAACTAGTTGGAAGAACAATTACAACAACCAACACTAGAGCAACTTACCGGTGCAAGTGCAACTCGAATACGGAAGAACCCTCCAGGTATACTCTGCAAATCATGGCCCGATGTTTTTCCTAGGTACCGCGGTATACCCCCGCAGTCACCCGTGTATGTCCCTAGAAAAGATTGGCAACTAGTTTGCCAACACGTGAACAGTCACCAGGCGGGTACAGTTGATAGTCGGGTAGACCACAATGAGCATGGTATCAAGCCCGAAACCTATCAAGGGTATCGAGAGAAAATGGTCCGGAAGATGACTGAGGACCTCGAACAGATTCGAGACCCACGAAGCTCCATGGCAAATGCAAACGATGAAATCCCTTAACAAATCCTCGATATGTGTTCTCCACAATGCTCGGTTCAGCTTTGGAGGGGTTATCTCCGCTACCTTTCCTTACGCGACCTCGTGTTTAGCCCCTGTGTTAGAGGGGGGTCCCGGATAAATTTCCGTAACTGGACTTCTTCACTCCCTATTGATAGACTCCAATGTTTGGTTTGAGTGGCCTTGGAGAATTTACTCTCCAACCTATTCCAAGGCCCTAGTCCTGAGCTAGTGTATGCACCCTAAAAACAAAAAGTCTACTTGATTTTAATTAGCGTTGCTTTTAATGGGATTTTTAAGTCACAAGGTATGAGAGTGAAAATGATGGTGTGTAAAAGACTTAAAGCAAAATGAACAAGGAATGCTTGGAAACCAAAAACTTTTACAAAAAATGAAAAACCAACAACTTTTTCAACAAGAAAGACTTCTTTTCTTTTCAAATTTACTAAGATTTCATGCAATAAATATGAAGGATTTTCACTCAAATCTGTGAGCTACTTATACTCTAAATGCACTGCAAAAAACTTATGCAAAAAGACTTCTTCCTAGCTACTGATGCAACAACACAATCTTCAAACCAAGAAGAAAATGAAACAAGAGATATTTTGTTTTTTATTTAGTTGCAAAATGAAGCAACAAAGGGAAAATGCCGACAAGCACAAAACCAAGAAAACAAAAATAAAATTCTGGCTTAAGGCGCAGATCACAAAGAACCAGAGCAAAGACTCACAAAAGAAATCAAGAAAGCACTGATTCTAACACTTGTCTAAAAACCATAAAACAAATTTTTCTTTTGTCTTTTCTATCAAAACATCAACTAATAAAAACACAAGCTAAGGATAAGAGGCCCTAACTTACTGACTGTGCAGCCTCACACTCTAAACCCCTGAGAGGAGCTCTTCTCACTACAGGAGAGAATGACTGTCCCACCCAAGCTGAAAAGCTACCAATCAAGCCCGCGACTGTCACCAAAACAGCATGCGTGCGGACGCGTGCTGATCTATAACAGCGCGCGGGTACCCGCGGGCTAAACCTGAACAGGCCGCAGGTCTGAATAAAATCTATGATACAACAACACACAGGAAACCCAGACCTGAAGAAGGCCTCTGGTATTGACAACTAGGGTCTCTGAAAGGCTTGGATGCTTCTACTTTAACAGAAAAGGAAAATTTGCGAAAAGAAAACTAATGCAAAGAATAACCAACACAATAAGGCAGACTGAAAGCAAGACAGTAAACCAATCAAGACCCAGACAGGATATAGAAAGCCTCCTGAGAAGGTAAACTTATGACAGGGAAGAGGAGACTTCCTCTTAAGCTTCCTGGGCTCTACACGCTACTGAAACCACTACAGCAGGCGTTCAAATGCGGGTTGTAGAAGGTTAGGGCGTGGGTTACACGCGGGCAGGCCTTCTGCAGGCCGCGTGTACCTCTGTGTGTCCCGATAATAAATGTCAAGCAATAGTCAAGGAAAAACTGGTATTGATAACTAGGTTCCCTGCTAGCTTTTGACGTAACAGAAAACAAATAAACAAAGAAACTGAAACTCTACTTCTTTGAACTACCCGAAAAACCTTCAATGAAATACAGAAACCCTAAGAGTAAATATCCCTAGTGGAGTCGCCAATTCTGTTGTTGGGGAAATTCTACCCTACGGACTAACAAGCTAGGGCTTAAACTTGCATGCAGATCATGACCCTTCAGAAATTACTTTTAGCCTTCTACCCCAAACCTAAAACCCTTTTTCACATGCAAACATGGAAAGAACCAACTAACCTTTTTATCGACGGTTGGTGTAGATCCTCCGTTGCGCTTTATCCCTTTGCTTCTACTGCTCCTTCCAAAAAAGCGATCCTGCAATCAAGACAAAACTACGCATGCATGTTATTGTTCTACTAGAGGGTTAGAGATTAAGCGCAAATCGAATAAAACATATAAGATTCGTGCATTGGGACGGGAAAGGTACTCTTTATTAATCTCAAGATGAATCAACTTACAATGATAATAAATATCGGCCACCGTTCCTTGATCCTGATACTGGGCTCCTCCTCTTCTTTGTCCTCCAACTGCTTTGCTTGAATTCTCCTAAAGCTTGAGGAAAGGCTAAAGGGTTGGGACAAAATAGATTCGGTGATTGGGCAGAGTTTCTTTGCTATGATTTTACTCCTCCCAAATAGTACCCCTACCCCTTCTTTTATAGGCTAGAAGAAGCTAGGGTTTTGGACGAACTCTCGGCCATGCATGGCTGGGATTTCCAGTTAACTGACCCAAAGCTTTTCATTCTGTCGGCAACTTTCATGTTTTTTTTCTTTGTTAGGTAAACGCGGGATGTAGTGGGCCAGCCAGCGTTCCAACGCGTGCAGTATAAGACCTGCCAGCGTTCCAACGCGCCCAGTAATGGGTTAGGGCGTGGGTTACTTAATTTAAGAGGTTTTTTCAAGAGTTTGTTCAACATGGCTTTGGCAATGAAGGGCAATGCATTGGCCTGATGCCAGGTAAGCATATGAGGTGCAATTTAGGGTTATAACAGAAGGTCATTGTAGACAGCGATAGCACAGATAATCTTGTTTCAACCGAGATGGTGGAAAAACTAGAGCTGGAGACAACTGATCACCCGAGTTCATACAAGGTTTCATGGCTACAAAAGGGACACCAGGTAGTTGTTACTAAACAATGCTTGGTTGAATTCAAGATAGGTGGGTATAATGATAATATTTTGTGTGATTTCATTCCTATGGATGTTTGTCATTTATTGCTAGGTAGACCATGGAAATATGACAGAAATGTGATTCATGACGGGAGAATGAACACATATACCCTGGAGAAGAACGGGAGAACCCATATGTTTCTTTCGATAAAGGATAGAGAGGTGAAACTGGAAGTAAGAAACACAATACTTCTCATTAGTGGGAAGGAACTTCTTACAGAGGTGAAGAAGAAAGAATATCCACAATTCTTTGTGGTCAGAAAACCAAGAATTGTTCTGACTAGCACAAGAGTGGATGATCTACCAGAAGAGGTTCAGGGACTACTAGAAGAGTTCACTGACATTGTGGTGGACAAATTATGTCGTTCATTACCACTGATGAGGAGTGTAAGTCATCATATAGACCTCATACCAGGGGCCAGTTTGCCGAACAAAGTCGCGTACATGTTGACGCCGCAAGAAAATGAAGAGGTTAAAAGGCAGGTCCAGGAGTTGTTGGACAAGGGATTAGTCGGGGAAAGATTGAGTCCATGTGTCGTTCCAACGGTACTCAGTCTGAAGAAAGATGGAGGATGGATAATGTGTATCGACTCAAGAGCCATCAACAAGATAACCATCAGATACAAGTTCCCATTGCCAAGAATGGATGATTTAATGGATTGCTTGAGAGGGGCCAAATATTTTTCTAAGATTGATTTGAAAAGCGGATACCACCAAATTCACATGAGAGAAGGTGATGAGTGGAATACAACATTCAAGACAAACGAAGGTTTGTACCAATGGCTTGTTATGTTGTTTGGCTTAACAAATGCACCGATTACCTTTATGAGGTTGATGAATGAAGTCCTGAAGGAATTCATCGGAAAGTTTGTCATTGTGTATCTGGATGATATATTGATTTTCAGTAAGACAGAGGCTGAGCATCTGAAGCATTTGTCGATAGTGATGAAGAAGCTACAACAGGAGAAGTTGTTGATAAATATGAAGAAGTCCTCATTTATGAAGACATAACTCATTTATCTGGGGTTTGTTATATCCGCAAATGAGTTGAGGATGGATCCAGATAAGGTAGAAGTGATCAAGAATTGGCCATCACCGAGGAATGTATTTGAGGTGAGAAGTTTTCATGGTTTGGCTAGTTTCTACCGAAAATTCATCAGGAATTTCAGTGGAATTAGCGCAACGATGATGGATACAGTGAAGAAGTGGCATAAGTCTTTTCACTGGACAGTGGAGGCTGAGAAAAGCTTCAATCTGCTGAAGCAGAAGATCACGGAACAACCAGTGTTGGTGTTGTCATATTTCCCGAAGACGTTTCAAGTGAAATGTGATGCAAGTGGGTTTTCCATAGGAGCGGTCTTGATTCAGGAGGACAGACCAATTGCATATTTCAGCGAGAAGCTGAATGAGGCAAAATTGAAATACTCTACGTATGATAAGGAGTTTTACGCTATCATACAGGCATTGAAAAAGTGGAGGCATTACTTGATCCCAAAAGAATTTGTTTTATATAGTGATAACCATGCATTACGGTTTGTGACTCAAAAGGAGAAGTTGAATTAGAGACATGTAAAATGGGTAGAGTATATGCATAATTTCACATTTGTGATTAAACACATTTCGGGTACTACTAACAAAGTGGCTGATGCTTTGAGAAGGAAATGTTTACTGATGCAGGAGTTCAAAGTCAAGACCTTAGGCTTTGAGAATGTGAGGGACATGTACAGGGACGATCCAGATTTTAAGGAGGCGTACGAGGCAGCTGAGAATCCAGTTCTTGGGGACAGAAGCTAGTGGATAGCGTACGTGATCCAAGAAGGATTTTTGTTTAAGGGCAATCAGTTATGTATTCCCAATTCCTCCATGAGGGAGAACCTGCTAAAGGAGCAGCACAATGGTGGATTAGCAGGACACTTCGGTCACAATAAGATGTTCGCGAAGCTGAGCGAGTCATACTTTTGGCCAGGGATGCGATCAAAACTCAAGCGGTTTGTAGAAAGATGTAGATTTTTCCAGCATTCGAAGGGGAGAAAGCAGAATGTAGGATTTTATCAACCATTGCCCATACCAGAGAGGCCATGGGAGGCGATAAGCATGGATTTTTTATTGGGATTGCCAAGGACGCAAAGAGGAGTTGACTCGATCTTTGTGGTAGTGGATAGGTTCTCTAAAATGGCACACTTCATTCCATGCCAGAAAACCAGCGATGCAACTCACATCGCAAATTTTTTCTTCAAAGAGGTCATTCGACTTCATGGATTTCCGAAAAGCATAGTTTCGAACACAGACAAAAAATTCATAGCGCATTTTTGGAGGACATTATGGAAGAATATGGGGACTAATTTGATGTTTAGTTCTTCCTATCATCCTCAGACGGATGGACAGACAGAAGAGGTCAATAGAAGTCTGGGAGACTTGCTGAGAAGCTTGGTGACAGAGCACCATAACAGCTGGGATAGCATCTTTCCGCAAGCAGATTTTGCATACAATGATTAAGTAAATCAGAGAACAGGCAGAAGTCCATTTTATATTGTGTATGGTGTGCAGCCGAGAGGAGTTTCTGAATTGAGGGATTCATAACAAACTACGACTAGTAGCGCTAGTGCAGAGGAATTTGCTGAGGCAATGAAGGAACTTCACGACCAGGTGAAGCAGCGACTGATAGATTCAAATCATGAGTACAAGCGCAGAGCAGATCAGCATCAGAGACAACTTCGGTTTGAAGTTTGTGATCTAATTCTGGCACATTTGATAAAGGAAAGGTTCCCGAGAGGAACATACAATAAGTTAAAGATGAAGAAAATCGGGCCATGTAAGGTCTTGAGAAAATTCAGGGAAAATGCTTATGAGATCGAGTTACCCGATGGGATCGCAATATCTCCTATATTCAATGTCACAGATTTATACCCATATAGGGTTGGAGAAGTAGAGAGTGGAACTGAATAACCAGTGATCCAGTGGATGAAACAATTTCCAGTTGCAGAGAAGCCGCAGATGGAATACATACTGGACAAAAGAGTGAGTAAGAGGACCAGAAGGAAAGAATACTATGAGTATCTAGTCAAGTGGAAGAACAATCCAGTTGAATATGCCAGCTGGGAGACTGAAGCAGAGATACAGAAGCATGGACATACCATGCAGGAGCTCATGGATAGGATTCCATGAAGTTTTTCAAGCGAGGGAGTATGATGCAGGAGCATCGCCGACTCATCAAGCGAGCCAGCGCGGAAGTGGAAGACAGCTGGACAAGGAGAAAAAATTTTGAAAATGCTTTGGGACTGTTGCACAAATCTTAAATGAAGTCATTTAAGAAGAGGCACCTTTGTGTATTGTAATGGACCTTGAGTGGATAGCTCTCGTCCTTTGGTAGATAGACGGCATTTAATATAGTTAATGCTGGTAGATAGGATTTTAATTCATAGATTAGATAGTTTAGAAGGAAGAGGGAAAAACGGATAGAGACACCCTCATTGTATCTTGGTATTATTATCAATCCAGGAAGAGCAAGAGAAAACAGAGGGCTGTGTAAGAACACCCATGTACAGACATTTGAATTAATAGAAGAGTTCTGATTCAAATTCATGGTTTGTGTTGTTCTCTGTGTGTTTGATGTTGATGTGCTCATGAATGTTTATTTCCTGTTATACATTTGCATTTATATGTTGTGTATGTGATTTCATGTGTGAATTGAAGTCTAAGAGAAGGAAGGAATGAGTTTCAATTGTTTCTCTATTTGAGCCAAGAGATTCCTGGAAGGAGTGCAGTAGAATTGTCCGCAAGGGGTGCATTGACAGTGGGTTCAGGTAGAGATAACTTCTGTTCTCATTCATCCCACAGGAGCTGTGCAAGGAGTGCACAGGCTGGTAAAAGGTCTACGGGTTGCGAACCCGAGGGAATTGTTGAGAGACTACTGCTGCAGGTGTGCACAGAATCGAAGACTTCAACACTTAGCATGATTGAAGGTTTTTCGCAAGGAGTGTGAGCAAGGAGTTTCCTTTTTGAGAACTTAAGGAAGTGGGGGAAAGCTCAGGAAGGATAGGCCTCTGATTTGTTGAGGAACAATGAAAACAATTTTTGACTTGAAGCTGCTAGAGCGTCACAGGTTAGCGAGCAAGCGGACAAGTTCTGTGGAAGAACGCATCGTCATTTCGGTGGATTAAGAAAAGGAGAACGAACGGTTGAAATCCTTCGGGGAGATTTCACAAAATTTTGAGGGTCGTTAGATCTCGCAGAGGTGCAAGGAGGTTAAGGCGAGAACGTCTGAAGGTTTAAAGCTCAGGAGGGGCAGAGCCGTCAATCCTGAGTCACAAGGACCGTCAGATCTACACATGATATCGTGTATCGGGGATTCGCGAGTCGAAGCTCCAAATTTGTGCAACAAGAATTGCGATATCGTGATCTGCGATATTCCGACGAGCCCAGAACCGTCCATCAATTGGGACGCATGTCAGGATATTCAAAGGAGTCGGGGTCCAGAGCATAGGAGATTCCGGAGACAGGATACTCTTACAGCTTGGAGTCACGAAACGCGATATCCCGATGAGGGAGAGTTGTGTGGGTCACAACAGGAGTTAGTGGAGGACAGGTGGCATACCATATCAAGGATCGAGAAAAGGCAAGTCCTAAATCCATTGACATCAAAATTCATGATCCCGCGAATTCTGAAATCCCGATAAAAGTGATGGGAGGTGAAAAAGTTAACTCGCTCGTGTGTATCAAAGTATCGGCACATCGGTGTTCAGAGTTCATAAATTCCATTTGTTGATGTAGCGAGTAACGAGTTCTCGATAGGGAGAACTCCGATAGCAAGGTAAAATTCAACGTTGACTCGCGTCGGAGTTTCGGTAATCGTGAGGCACAAAACACGCGACCATAGGATTCGCGAAATCGCGAAGTCCGATTTCCCGATTATTAAGGGAGATCTTTGGAAGAGTTGTTGTGGGTAAGGAAAATTCATGATAGGGAGTTAGAGGAACATTTGAGTTCTTCGGGCCATGAGTGGAAGAAGATCTTGAGCGAGCGGGCGTGCCTGCGGGTGCGGCTGCATCACATCTTTACCCGTGAAGTGTAGTTGTAGCCTTATATGGTACTGATATATTATGTTGAATCTTCCTTCACAGGTGAGGTATCTTTGAATCACCTTCAACATCTTATGAAATCCATCCAACATATGATTTCTGGGCACACCCTTTGACAAATTGTCTCCTTGGTATTCTGGTTTGAGGAATTCCTTTGAAAAGACAACATTCAAGTTCATGGTCTTGAACCATGTCTCACTAGTGTTATGTATCTCATTTTTTGTTGAGATGGATAATTTGGATACCTAAAAATCCAATGTCTCAACCTTAGTTTTGGTCCCATCAAAATTGAGGGAAAACTCCCTCTCCACCTCTAGGTTCCCTCTCTACATTTTCTGACAAAAATTAATGCAACCTACTCTTTGGAAAACTTCCTTGATCAAGGGTTCATAATGAAAAAGTTGCATGTTGTAGGGCTCTGTTCTCATAATTTTCCCTCCTGTGTGAGCTTTCCTTTGTTGTGGGGTATCCATTAAGGCTAATTGTAGGATAACCTTGCCACAAGATTTAATGATGGTTAGAGATGGAACAAGAAGAACAAAGGGTTAGGGTTTTAATGGATAAGCTTTCCCAGTAGGCTAGTTTTGTGTAAAAATTCTTTGTTTCTCAACTCATTTGACCTCTAGGAACAGGACAAGGTATATTTCAATAAATAAGATGAATGGAAAGACTGTTAAAAAAAAGAAATATCATGAAGGATATCAGAACAGAACTTTACAGAACAGGTCTTATAAACCTCAAACTTTTTCACAACCTTACTAATATTTTGAAAAAGTCAGGTTGACTTCCACAAGTGACTAATTTCACATTGCAAATTGAATAGGAGTGTAATTGAATTGGTTAATCTTGTAGGATATAATTGTGTAAACCGTGATAGAATAGAGGGTTTGCAGTGCCAGGCTTGTTGTATGGAGTTTGTAACTCCAAAACAAGGTTTTGCAACACTTGGGAAAAGTAAGAAAAGAAGGAGAAATGGATGGGGCAAAAAGGTGTCCTAAGCCCAGGGATGCATCAGGATTAATGAGAAAGTTTCAGAGTATATCAAAATGGTTTGGGATCTTGACAATAGACAAATAAGACAGTTTGCAATGCTTGTCACTAGTTCACAATGCCCATAAGGAAAAACAACTAACAAACCTTTCATGTCCTTCAAATAGGGAGAAAACACTCATGGAGTACCTGGTGACCTTGAATTCGAAGTTGGTATATTTGAGGTTGAACAATGGTGTCTGCAAGTATCCTAACCTCCAATTCGCCTTATCCAACGAGTTCGAAGCGTCGAGTTTTTAGTTCATGTCTATAACACCAGTTCACAACACCGAACTAAAAAATACGTTGTACACTTGGAGAAAACAGTAAAAGAAATCATGACATAATTTCTAGATATTGGTTTAAAAATCATCTCTAAAAACAAGGATATCTGTAATTTACATGACCCATAAATGAAATGATGGCTATGAAAGCAAGATGTACCTTTTAAAGCATTGCGAACTCTCCTAGTGATTTGGTAACATACATATCATATTTGATTTGACATATTAATGGGTAAAGGTGACAAAAGGATGGGCCAACATACAACATGGACAAGGTGACATGTTAGGATGATGATGGAGAATTTTAAAATATGTGAATCATGAAGGTGATTATCCAATAGTTATGAAAGAAATACATGACCCAATGACTCTTTATACCAAAGCCAAACTAACCATAACTTATTCATACCAAAAAAATGAAAAATGACTATGGAGAAGGGACATAAAACCTAAAACGTAATGAACACCTATGGCTCAAAATAAAAAAACTAAAATACTTCCTTACCCTTGCAATTCTATGTGATAACACACCATAAATGATAGTTTTGAATGGAGTAGTGGTGCCCATGATGGGTCCTTGCAAGGGAGAATTAGATATCCCTTCCTCGAGACCAATGGTCTGTAGAGTAGTGTAGGTTAGAACCGAACTAGAGTAAAAAACCAGACGCATTTTGAATAGATAGAACATTGGTCAAATTCATCGAAGGGATTGTGCCACTGCCCAAAGTAGTGGGAATATGGATAGCCTTAGTCCTAACAGGAGGAGGTGGGAGAGAAGGTACACTTCCCCCTCCTATGGTATCCAATATAGGAGTATGAAGAATCCTTGACGAAATAGCACTAGTTTCTTCCATCGTCCCTCACCGAACAAACTTTCGTTCAGGTGAAGTCACCTTTGGAGGGACTATCTAAATTTGAATAAGTGTTGATAAATCAGTGATCGAAGGATTTGCTGGCCTGAAACCTTCAACCTCATGGTGAGAAACAATGGATCCTCCAGTGCGGGAAAGTATTATCTCGGAGCTATCTCGGGTACAGTTCCTTGTGACCTGGTAGCTTCAAATGATCCTTCTTGATCTAGCCTTCCCCTCAACAGTGGCAGAGGTGGCTCCAAAGTTATCAGCTATAGGACCTGAAGCCTACATGAATGACGAATTTGTTGATATTCCACCTTTTGAAATGATCACTCGACACTGTAAGGTTTATCTAGAATGAAACACAAAGCACACACTAAAAAGTTCCTAACCGAAAATTAATCAAACAACTGACTAGTGGGAAGAACAGTTACACCAATCGACACTAGAGTAACTTACCAGTGTAAGTGTAACTCAAACATGAAAACACCCTACGAGTATACTTTTCAAAGTGTGATACGACATCTTCCTTGGGTACCATGGTATACCCCCACAGTAACCTGTGTAAGCCCCTAAAAACAAGCAACTTAGTTGTCAACTCGCAGTCAGTAACCAGGAGGGTACAGTCGATAGTCGGGATGATTGTAATGAGCAGCATAACAAATTTTGAATCATTTCAAGCATACCAAAATAAAATGGTTCGGAATAAAATAGAAGATCTCGAATGGATTTGAGGTCCATGAGGCTTCATAGTCATATGAGATCAGTGTAATTCCCAAGAATGAACCTCAATATGCAATCCCCACTATGCCTTGTCCAATTTTGGAGGAATATCTCCTCTACCTTTCCTTATGCGACCTCGTGTTTATCCCTTGTGTTAGAGTGGGGTCTTAGATGACTCTTACAATACTGGACTCTGACACTGCCTATCATAGACTCTTATATTTGTTTAGACGACCTTGAAGAGTTTCTTCTCCACACCTGATTCAAGGTCCTAGAGCCTAGACTAGTTGGTGAACTCTACAAACAAAAATTCTAATTGATTTTAAGTGTTAAGCATTGATTTTTATTGACTTGAGTTACTAAAAAAGGGTAAATACGTGAAACTTATGGTGTTTGGAATAGATGAAAGAGAAGAAATACTTTGAAAACTAGATTCTTCAAATTCAAAGAAAAGGCTTTCAAATCTTTGTAAATGAAAACTTCTCAAAATAGTATTCTAAGATCCTATGATGAAAAAAGTTTCCTAGAATGATATTTTCATTTTACGATGAAAAATACTAAACTTTCAGGGAATTAGCAAGAAAGGAACTTTGAAAAAGAACTCTTTTCCTTTGTAAAAAGAAAACCTATGCTACAATTACCAAACTAAATGCATAACTGAATGCAATATTTTTTTTATTTTTTTGACATGCTTAGAAAAGAAAAACAGTAGAAAAAGATCTATTTTGTTTTTCAAATCATAAACTGGATAAAGAGAAAATAAAAACCCAGACTCATATAGACCCTAAACCACTTCCTGAATATACAGATTCAGTAGAATCTATAGGAGGATCTAATTCTTATAGGTCGACTCTAAACCTCTAAAGAAAACAAAAGAAGATGAAGAAACAATAGGGGTTCTTAACAAAGAGAAATTTAACCTGAAACTTTAACCAACCAAAGACCACTAATAGAGACCTTGAAGAGATAAAGAAGGCCTGAGAAGCACAAAGCTTCTTGTCAGGAAAGAAAAAGTTTTTTTTTTAAAACCTTCCAAAAAAGAGAGACGTGGATTATTCACAAGCATATTGTGTATGTATGCAAGATGTATACTATGAAGATTGCGCATGTACGTGGGCTAAACAACGGATAAATCACGTACACCTCTGAAAATTTTCAAAAAGAAAAAGGGCTTGGATAACTGACTGGGCAGGGAAGGTTGTTAGGAACCTGGAAGATGACTAGAGACCCTAAACTGAATCAGTAAACCTGGAAAACTAAAAAAGAAACTAAAAAAATGAATTCAAACCAAAATATCCCACTAAGACCCTAGATATATTCCCTAGTGGACTTGCCAATTCTGCTAGGGGGAAAATCCCTCTATATTGGGTCTAGGTACATGGAGATCGCTAACTTCCCTTAAAATATTGTTCTACCCATAAACTATCCAAAAAATATCTAAACGAAATGACAAGAGAGAGGAAAGAAGCTCAATGGGTGCACCTTTAGACCTTGTGGTCGGTGTAGAACTATTTCGCCTTTGCAACTTCCTATATTGTGGGTCTCCTCCCAAATCTTACCTACAAAAACTTAGGAAAGAAATACTACAATGCATAAAATCTCTACTTATCACTTTCAATGTTCAGATATATACATGAATGCATAAATCCATAAAAGCATACAAATATAATATTTTGGGACAAGGATGAACTCTTTTATTAAGTTTCAAGAAAAAAATGATTACAACCATTGTCGGAAATACTCCAAGAACCAGGTCCAAGCTCCTCTATCGTGGCTCCAAGTGCAACAATCCCATGCTTTCTTCTCACAACCAACTTATCACTTAGGAAAGGAAAAAGGGTTGCATAAGGATAAAGGGATGGATGGGAATGCTAAAGCCAAATATCAGAATAGGATGCAAAACTTGGGCTAAGAAGTGGAAGGGATTTTGGAAGAGTTTTCTTGTCTTGTCAAATGACACCCCAACACTTCCTTTTATATGAGAAAAAGATGGTTATTTTCTTTGGGGATGGGATACAAGGGGTAAAATGGTTAGGAAAGCCTCGATATCCCATAAACTCCACTAAATTCCTTGCAATTTTATATTTTTTGCAAATTTTGGAGGTAAACACGGGATAACTAGTATGCAACACGTGTGTGTACACAAGTTAATAATTCAGTAGGGCACATACATTTTCCAAAAAATGGTTTTTTAAGAAGAAGCCTCAACAATATTTTGGCAAATTATGTAAGTGGAAAGGCCAATGTCTTGTATGCATAGGTAAGGCATTTTTGGACTATAGCAGTAAGCGATTCATGATTTTTTCAAACTAAGGGAGAATGTTGCAAGAATGGGAGTATTGGACATGAACATCACATGGAGTTTGAGGGGAAAATTTTACTATCCAACAAAAGTTTAATTATAAAATTCAAAATATTTTTTTTAGCTATTCTAAATAAAAAAAATAGGTAAGGTTTAATTACTCTCTTCACAAACCTCTTTATAATAGTATAGTTGAGGTTTTTTACTGAAAAACTATTAAAACATGTGTATAAATTAATAATTTTTGAAAAATAAAAATGATAGTATAATCCCAATCTCCATCACTCCAAATTACATTATTTTTAATTTACATTATTTTTAATTGAAAATAATATTATCATCAAAAATATATACTCTAAATTCTTTTTAAATATAGCACTCTTATTAAAGATAATGGATTATTTGTCTCCTATCATTGTAAATCGAAATCAATCTTTGAAATTTATAAGATCAATCTATCTAATACAAGCATTAAGATTCTTTTTGTGTAAGGGATTTTAAGAATATAAGTGAAACAATTATGAACCAAGCACCTTGAAAATGATAAAAAGTCAATTAATGTAGTCCCCTTCGAGGGGGGAAACTTCCTTTTACAATATATCCATTTCACAAGACAATATATGATGATCCTAAGACTAAGTCTCCTTGGTATATATATAGGAGACAAAGGGTACAATTATAATGAAATGGTACAATGAAAGGTTCTAGTTTACCTACTAATATAACAAATAAATTAAAAATGAATGTTTATTAGGTCTTTAACATAGGGTCCCAAGGGCCTTAATATAGCCCCTTCTTTAAAAAACATTTTCCCTTAAAGCTTGTAATTGATGGTGTTTCTTCATGAACTACTCATTTTCTCATGTAGCTTCTTATGGAGGTATATTCTTCTACTTGATTAGGCACTCCATAATGGTTCTATTTCAAAGATATAGAGAACGCCAATCTATAAAAAAATTTGGTTCAAGAATAATTTTCCCTTCTTCATTTAACTTTGGAAGTTCTATTTGCACTAACATAGTTTTTCCAAAAACCTTTTTAGGAAAGATACTTGAAAAACCTTATGAATTCAAGAAGAAGACAAATCTAACTCATACAACACTTGTCCAATCCTGTGAATAATCTTGTAGGGTCCATAATATTTTTTAGCCAATTTCTAATTCTTCTTTTTCTTGAGTGTAGATTTCTTATAAGGTTGTAGTTGCAAAAATACCCAATCATCCTCCTCAAATTATCTTTCACTTCGATGTTGATCTGCTTGCTATTTTATTTATTTTTGCGTCGTTTGAAGGTTTTCCTTAACAATTGTCAAAGTTTCTTTAGTCTTCTTCATATTTGACTCTATTGCATGTACTTTGGAATTATCTTGCAAAAAGTATGAGATACTAGGAGCTGGATATCCATAAAGGGACTCAAATGGGGACATTAGTATATGTGTGATAGGTAGTATTATACCACCATTCTTCTAGAGGAATCCACCTCATCCATTGACATTTCTTGTTTGAAGAATAAAATCATAGATAACCCTCTATACATTTGTTAACTATTTTTGCTTCATCATTTGTTTGTGGATGATATGTTGAACTCATAGCTAGTGTTGTTCCAATGAATTTTTGTTCTCCATCACTTTATTACTTTAGTAAAGCTATAAATTATATGAATTTACTTCATGAACACTTATGCCACTTGGTTTGATGTATATGTACTTTAAATTATGCAAAAATGTGCATATTTTTAGATTTTTGTAACCATGTATTGAAGTCCATTGATATCTCTTCCCCTCTTTGATTAGGTATGTGTAATGGCTAAAGTAAGCCTGGAGATTTTACTATATTTCCTTATTTCTTTGGCAAACCTGGCATTCTCTTACAAAATTTTGAATATCTTTCTTCATTCCTTCCCAAAAGAAATATCTTTTGATCCTTTGATATATTTTAAGGAACCTTTCATGTCCTTCCATCAAAGAGTCATGGGACTCCCTTAACATTTATTTCTTCAAATTTGATTGAGCGAATAAAAATATTCTACCCTTGTACCAAAGTATATCTCCCTTCAACTCCGAGTGTTCCATAGAATTCATCCCTTACTTTATAAATTGTATTTTTTGTTTAGTATTATTGTCATTTTTCCATTCATGTAGAGCTTCTTCCAACCACACAGGAATAGAATATGCAATAGAATATAATCTTGATTCTTCTACTATTCCAGAAAGAGCACCTATTGCTACATTATCCTTCCCTTTTCTGTAGATTATTTCAAAATCAAACACTTGAATTTTTGCAACCCATTTTCGTTGCTCTTCTAATGACAATATTTTCTCCAGAAAGTAATTTAGGAAATCATGGTCTATCTTGAATTTAAAGTTCCTCCCAATGAGATATTGTCACCAATTTTTATTGCATGTAAAATTTCTTCCATATATTTTTCATATTTATATTTCACCAAATATTTTTGTTCGACAACACAAGTATTTCAACAAAGGATGAACACCTTCAGTAACCACTCACAAAACCATATAAAAGATCAACACACTTATGTTTTATGTGGTAAAACACATGTGGGGAAACATTTACGGCCCCAACCAACACAACCACTTGGAGCAATTTATTAATGCAAAAGAAAAACATTACAAGAGACATTTTCACAATCAATCGTCGAAAAATTACACTCCATGCTATTTAAATAGAGACCATGGACCAATCGGGTGCTAAGCCATTAATCAATGTAGTCATTAAGATCGAGGAGAATATGATTCATCGAATCACTCTATGTTGAGAACATATCATGATCATCATATTATAAATGCACACTAGTCCATACTAAAGAAACACACTAAGAAACACCCTTTAACCTAACAACACATTAGACTAAGTTGATATTAACTAACTCCCAAGAGTCTAAATATCCTAACATGCCCCCTTAAGAATAAATTGAGATAGGATTGAAGGATTTACAAAGGGGACGCGATAGGATAAGGAAGGAGGAATTAAATCCTATCTCCCCTTAATGACAACTTCTTGAACTCCTAACATAGATTAACATTTGGAAAAATTCACTTTTGTAAGAGACTTTGTGAAAATGTATGCAACTTGATCTTCTATAGGGAAAAATAACACTTCAATAACTTGACCATGAATGAGTTTTATTATGAAGAAAATGTGTAGATCAATTCATTTTTTATGTTTATGTTTAACTACATCTTTGGTGAGCTTGACGACACTCTGATTATCACACCAAAGGGTGGTCAGATGCTATTGATGGAAGCCAAACTTTGAAAGGATTTGTCAAAGATACAATGCTTCTTGACTTGCATTAACTATTGCTTGGTACTCTTATTCTGCTAAATAAAGAGAAATAGTGATCCATATGGATTTCGATGGCCTCCCACCTATTCCAACTGGCTCATTTTGACAGTTTTCCAGTTTGCAGGTTTTTCCTAGTTTTTAGGTCCCTCACTTCCAGGGTCATTTTGAGGCCCTAAACAATGTTTTTATGGCTCAACAACGTTAGACAATAGATAGAGTCTGTGTTTTATGGAAACATGTATATTCCTCGAATATACCTTTCCAACGGGCTATCATGCACCTAAAACGAAGATCGTATGCAAAAGTAATGACCATGAGAAGTTGATGTACTAACTTACCCAAATAGGGCCCACATGACTTTTGGTGCTTCATCTCCTAGGGTTAGGTTTTTGCATGTCTAGGGTTTTTGACATTACTATTTATTGTAAAAAGGACTTCAAAGCATCATTGTAATCATCTTCTTTCGAATGAGTGCATTTGTCACATATGTTGGAAGATTGGTTGTTGTCATTGATGTCAACCCTATTCATGGGTTTTGGACCGCAAGATTGATAAAGGTATTTGGACATGAAGGACAAGGAACATGCATATACAACACCCATGAATGGATAGTATACATCATGTTGTTTCTGGTGGTATGTCACACATCACTTGGATCCTCATTGTTGAGGAGAAATGAATTTTTGAAGATGACAAAGTGAATTGAAGAAGGAAGTACATGTAGGCCCTTAAAATAATTAAAGAAAAGAATTACAAAATAAGAAAGTGTCGGGTCGGCCCTAATGTTAAAAGGAAGTGACATAAATGGCATAAATAAACATCATTATACATTCATTTGATACAAGTGAAATTTCACAGGTAATAAGAAGATAAGAAGGCCGGATTTCAAGGGAGGATGAAGTCTTTTGATGATGTGTTCTAAGGTATGTTATTTTCAGGTCATCTTACCATTTTTGCTATAATTGTTTTTCTAGAATAATTCAGATGGTGAAATCACTATGGTATTGATACTACATATCAAGGTACCTCTGGTAAAAAGTTAATCTCTTGATTCACTATAATTATGGAGATACACTCTATGGAAGATAGGGTTTGTAACCAATCATGAAGCTAGTCAATAAACAAGTGTTCCGGGTAAACCCGTCATAACGTTTTCATATAGAATCAAAATGAAGTGGGACTACTTCCATTATAAATATTACGGACTATAGTTTATTTTGTGTGAGTTTCAGAATCGAATGTTAAATATTGAGCATGGGGCATGCTGTACAAGTTGGGTCTTCTGAACAGACCATAATTGAATAAAGTCTACCATTCTTTCTATAACCTCTTTTTGGGGAGGATTCAAGGAGTGAAAGTTGGAGGAGTTTCAGAGAATACATTGAGTAATATTATCTATAGGATCAGAGTACTCCAAGAATTGAAGAATTTCAGAAATTGAAGAAGTCTCAGGAAGCATTATTAGGTTCTATGTGATGATTGGTTGATGGTGATGATTTAATGTAAAGTTTTATTATCTCTCATATATTCTTGGGTGGAAGGAAGGGGAAAGGATGGAAATTTCAACTCTCTCTTGATATTGGAGGATTGCATTTTCCTCTTGGAGGTTTATCCCTCCCTCTACATTTGGAAGTTGTAGCTACCTTTGGAAGTCATTACTTCCCTTGAACAATAAAGTATTGATTATTTCTCATATATTGTGCATGGTGTATTATAGTGTATTGGTGTAACTCTTATACTATTGTTCATTTCTCATTGGATATAGTTGAATGGTTTAAGTATAAGTTGAAAAAAAAATTAAATTTTACTTGATACGGATTCACCCCCCTCTCAGTATCAACAATTGGTATCAGAGTGGGTTACCTTTAGTACAGTTTAACCACTGGAAGGAATATCCTATGCAGAAAAGGAAGACAACATTCCAAATGGGATTCCACCATTTGATGGAAGCAATTTTGAATAATAGAAAAATAGAATGGAAACTTACTTGAAAGCTCTTGGGGTAGATGTTTGGTTCTCAGTTGCTTCAGGATATAATTCTTTGAAGAAACCAGAGACTGCAGCTCAGAAGGAAGCAAAAAGG
>SNQJ01S0000500.1:157159-181137 GCA_010110895.2 Picea sitchensis | reverse complement strand
AGCATATATTTCTTTATTATATTCATCCTTGAGGCCCTCCATAAGAAATATCTCCTGCATGTTAGTCAATGAATCTTGAATACTATGAAAACTATCATTAAGGCCATGTGTGAGGTTGTCTGTGAGGCCATGTGTGAGACTGTTTGTGAGGCCATGTGCAAATGCATCCAATATATCATCCAAATGGGCTTTGAATGATTCAAGAATTTATTTCAAGGTTTGAGATGAAATAGCCATCTGAGCACCCTATGAACTCTTTGGTCCTGTATCCGTCACGAAAAAACTCAAAAAATAGACCCAAGAAGTTTCGGCAGAAAATCGCGGCTTTTTCTAGAAAAACCCTAAAAAACTGTTGAACTTAAAATGCTCATAACTTCACTTCCCGGACTCCGTTTCGGATGATTTTATTTTTGAAATTGGGTGAAATTATGAGAAGAAATCAGATCTATAATTTATTTGGGCAAATTCAGCCTCCAAATGCTACAGAAATAAAAATAAATCGCGCCGCTGTCCGCAGAAAAAACTCTGAAAAATTGCAGATTTTAAAACCTCAATATCTTGACCTTCCGGACTCTGTTTCAGACGATTTTTTTTTTAACTTGGGTGTTTTTCTGAGAGGAACTCAGATATACAACCCTTTTCTGCAAAATTTGCATATAAATATACTGAAAATGTATGGAATGTCGTGGTCCTCTTTTTTCTTCTCCGAAAAAAAAAATCTGCAAAAATAAAAAATAGTTGCCCACAACTCCGACCAAGGAAAGTGCTCTGATACCAATTGTTAAGATCCAAAGAACCGAATATAAATATAACAATAAATCTAAATATATCTGAATACAATCACCTCACAAGATATATGAAACCATATATAAAATCACAACTTTATTATATCAAAACCCTTGAGGTAGGGAAACACCATACAATGGATCCTATTATGGAAGGGATCCTCTCCTGTTCACTTGCCTCTTCGAGGGGGCATCCTCCTATTGAGTTACCGCTCCAAATACAATACTTCTCTTCATATCTCATTACATTGCTCGAATCCCTTTATATAGTGCTACCATCACCTAAGAACATTCTAGAG
Source organism: Picea sitchensis (assembly GCA_010110895.2). Lineage (NCBI taxonomy): Eukaryota > Viridiplantae > Streptophyta > Pinopsida > Pinales > Pinaceae > Picea > Picea sitchensis. Next base: position 180,053 of record SNQJ01S0000500.1, on the reverse strand, counting down.
GAGGAATCTTCTAGAAGAAGAACCTTCTAAGAAGTCCTCTTACATTTATTATATCTAACTACCATAGTGGGCCTTATTTAATAATATAGTGGACCTAGTCCACCTTACATTGAATGGCCTTCAATATTATCACTATGGGCCCTCTGCCCCCCCCCACTACCTCTCTAGCTACCTTACAAATTCCTTATAGAACAGACAAATGTATACAAGACCACCTTCAAGTTAAAGGAAGGTATTTTTGAATGGTTGGTCATGCCCTTTGGTTTGAAAAATACTCTAGCCAATTTCATGAGGGTGATCACTGATAACCTGCGACCATTCACCAATAATTTTGTAGTGGTGTATATGGATGACATCCTCATTTACAACAAGACTTGGGAAGAACACTTGCAGAATATTCAACAGGTTTTTCACAACCTATGACAGCACAAGCTATATGTCAAATTGGAAAAATGCTCCTTCAGGATGGACAGGGCCCATTACCTGGGCCACATCATTGATCAACATGGATTACATGTGGATATAGCCAAGATACAATTGATTCATGACTATCCAGCCCCAACCACACTCACTGAGCTTCAGAGCTTCTTGGGCCTTGCCAATTTCTACCGTAGGTTCATGTTGGGATTCTCCCATATTGCATGGGCCCTCAGCCAAGTAACTAGGGGTGGTGGTGTTATGAGGGAAAAAATCTCTATGGCCAAGGGTAAACCACCAAAGATAGTTATGACTGCAGAAACCAACTCAATTCCATTGTGTGTTATATAAACTAATGTGCAAGATAAGAAAGAGGCCTACCTCGATCCAACGTTTGATGGTGTTCCACCATTGGGCACTCTAACCCAAAGATTTATACCTGCAATAAGTTCTCAACAAATAAGCAAAGCAAGTATATAGTGATAATGTAAAGGGGTTAGCACATTAGATAGCATAATCCATTAATAAAAATTATAAACATGCCCATGGATAATAATCATATATTTGCATGATACCAATAGGACAGGAAAGGAGTATTTCTATTAATAATTGATCAACAAAAGTGTCAACATTACAGACTTCTGTGTCAGCATGGTTTGAAACCAAGAAACCAAGTTCCTTCAAACTGGGCCTCCACCACTTCAATCCTCTACCAAAGGAAATCTCAAAGGAAAGAAACAATGAGGTTCTCTCAACAATAGGGAAAGAGCTTGGGGGATGAACACTGTGTTCAAACTTGAGGGACAAAGAGATGCAGAATCAATATGAATTAATTTCTCCATAGTAACTCTGCTCTCAAATTTGAATGCTTTCTCCTCTTCTCCATAGCTCAAAATTGTGCTCTTATAGCCTTAAAAAATGCAACTGAAGGGCCGAGTCATAATGTTTCCAGTATATGGAAGGCCAAGGATCATATATCTCTTGTCGTGACATGGAAACCCAACTCCATTTTTGTATTTTTTGGCACAAATCCCGATGTACGCAGTTTGTAGTGGAGCAGCCTGCGTATACGCTTGATGTATAGCTGATAGGGTGCGTATATGTGGAAAAATGTATATTTTTAGCTATGGATTCATCAAAGAGGGATGATAAGTCTACATAGGTGTTATAAACCTAATTTTCACCAGACATGCTTACCTGGCATCGGGCCTTCTCATATTCCTTCTTTGCTAAAACACCGTTGAACAACTCTTCTTAAAAACCCATTTTATAAAGGCCCACGCACCCTGCTCCATTACTGTACGTGGGTACATGCTAGCTGACCCAAGAAAACCCGCGTGTACCTACAAAAGCATGGAAAAAGGAAAGTTGTTGATGGAACACATAGCTTTGGGTAAGTTATTTAAACCTTTTGGCCATGCATGGCCGGTCACTCGACCAAATACCTAGCTTCTTCTAGCTTATAAAAGAAGGGTTAGGGGTCACATTTGAAAGGAGGAGAATCATAGTAAAGAAACTATACTCAATTGAGCATTAACTTTGTCCCAACCTTTAGCCATCCTTGTGAAAAGAGAAGTATAGAGAAAAGTAGTTGGAAGATAGTGGAAGAAGAGACCATGACCAGGATCGAGGAGTAGTAGCTGACTTTATCATTGTAAGGTATCATTGTGAAGTTAATAAAAGAATTGTTTTTTCTATCCTTCCATATGAGATTGTCATTATTGGAATATTGATTGTATGATTGATTAAATCTCTAACATGTTAGTTCATAGATAAAATTCATGTGAAGTTCTTTGTTTGTCTTTAGTGAATGTAGGTCATCATTGGGAGGAGAGTTGCATTCAAAGAATGACCAAGCGTGAAAAGGGATCGACACCAAACACGAAGAATAATGTATGTCAACTTAATTTCTTGAGCCTTGTATTTACATATGAGTAATGGGGGTCAAGGCATGGGATGATGGTAAAAAGTAAGAATCTTTAGGTCATTTTTGCATGCATGATAAAACCCTTAGTGCTAGTCCGTAGGAGGGATTTCCTACCCACAATAGAATTGGAAACCATACTGGGGAGCTCTAGGGTTTCTAGGAATGTTTTTTCTTGGGTATTTTTAAGAACTGGTTTCATTTCTTGTTTTTAAAGTTTCTGCAAAAGTCTGAGCTAACAGAGATTCTGGTCTTCCATACTGGTTATCTTTGTTTCTTTGCTTGACTGCATTTTTTTTTTTGAGACCCACAAAGGTACACGCGGCATGTATAAGGTCTATACGTGTGTACCCGTGCCCTACCTTCTCATAGCCCGCATGTACACGTTAGCTGAGGAAGTGTCAGTGATGTGTATGATTCCAAAATATTTCTTTTAGAGAGGCAATCATCCTCTTCCCTATCAGAAATAGTCCTTCTCATGGGTTTTCTGGAACTCTTTCTAGTCTTTGTTGTTTGTAGTCTATAGTTTAGGTTTCACCTCAGATTGGTTTGTTCTATGAAGTTTTCCTTGAATTGTTTTCTTTTTTCTGTTAAAGTAAGTGTTTGAGTCTTCAAGAGATCCTGGTTCTTAGTACCAGTAGTCTCTGTCTGGGATGGATTTATTGTCCTTTCATTTTTCTTAGAGTTTTAGAGATACACACGGCTTGTATAAAGCCAACACGCGTGTACACACGCTCTTACTTTACACAGCTCGTGTGCACACACTTGCTATTGAACTGTCAACAGTGTGCTTGTGGAGAAAATTTTTGTTGAAGGTGAGGCAATCATCCTTTCCTTTGACAAGAGTTATACCTCTTAGGTTTTTGGGTCTCTGTCATAGCAGTCAATAACTTAGGTTTGATCACAGAAATAGATTTCTTTTTCATTAAGAAGTTTTCCTCAAAATTTTCTTTTTATAGGGTTTTTAGACAAGTGTGAGAGTCTAGTTTTAATTTGCTTGTGTGTGATTTTTAAAGTGACTCTTTGCGATCTACGCTTAGGCCATACATGTTTTTGGTTTTTACTTGTTTATATTTTTCCTTTTTTATTTGTGAGCATTCAAATAAATACATAACTTTTAATTATTTGTTTGGTTAAATAGTGTTGTTTTACATTAGTAACCAGGGAAAAGTCTTTTCTTTCATAAGTTCTTGACGGTTTACTTAGATCATAAGTAGCTCGTAGTCAAGTGAAATCCTACTCTGAGTTTGCTATTCAAAGATCTTAGAAATTTTTTTAGTTTGAAAAGTTGTTTAAGATTTGAGTCAAGAGAAGTTATTTTGTTTCCAACTTTCTGTTTATTTTTCTTTCGTCTTTCAAACATCACTAGTTTCACTTTCATAACCTTTGACTTAATACAAGCCATAAAAATTAACGCTAAATCTAAAATTCATTAGACTTTTTATGTTTGTAGGGTCAACCAACTAGTTTAGGGTTAGGGATTTTAATTAGGTTGGAGAGGAAACTCTTCAAGGCCATTAAATCAAACATTGGAGTCTGCATTAGGGAGTGTCAAATTCCAGTATCATGAAAGTTATTCGAGACCCCCCTATAACATAGGGTCTAAACACGAGGTCACATGCGGAAAGGTAGCGGAGAAAACCCCTCCAAAGATGGACCAATCGTAGTGGAGAACACATATAGAGGGCTTGTCTTGGGATTATGTCGATTACATTTGCCATAGAGCTTCATGGGTCTCAAATCCATTTGAGGTCCTCAGTTGTCTTCCAGAACACATGCCTTCGACACCCTCAATAGGTTTTGGGATCGATACCCTTCTCATTGTGGTCTACACGACTTTCAACTGTACCCACCTGATGACCTAGTTGCCTATATTTTTAGAGACATACATAGGTGACTGCAAGGGTATACCAAGGTACCTAGGATAGACATCGGACCAAGATTTGCAGACTATACATGGAGGTTTCTTCCATGTTTTATTTTCACTTGCACCGATAAGTTTCTCTAGTGTTGGTTGTTGTAATTGTTCTTCCAACTAGTTTAGTGTTTCCTTGTTTTATCTTGGAGGGACCTTTTTAGTGTGTGTTGTTCTTTTGAACGAATAGAAATCCATAGCGTGTCTTTGATCTTCTAACACAATGGAGGATCATGAGCTCCATCAGTCACGAAGGATTTTGGGCCTATCACCGGTTACACTGGAGCCACCTCCGCCACCACTAAGGTGAGAGCTAGACCAACAAGGGTCTTTTGAAGTGACCAAGTCACAAGAAATTGTACCCGACCAACATCCGGAGGAAAAAACTGTTTTAGACTTTGGAGAGAAATCTCTTGGTCCATACGAAAATCCAACCACTTTCGGCACCCATCATCGTACCGATTCACCGTTACGAGTGCCAGACAGTGCCGCATGCAACAATGGAAACGAATGTTGTCACTTCTTCTGGGAATTCTTCAATTCCCACTATGGTTGTCACCACAGGAGATTTTCCACCTCCTAACCCATTGTCACCAGTCCGAGCCACCATGGTCTCGATCGCCTCTACCTTGAAAAGTGGTCCAATCCTATCTATGGCAGCGGCCAAGAACCCTTTCACACCGAGTGTGACATGCCCTTTGTTCTCATATGAGATGCCTAGCTCAGGTACAAGTCCTGTACTTTCCTACTCCACTTCACAAACTTTAGGTCTAAGGGCAGGGAGCTCTAACGCTCCTCTGCAAGGACACATGGGGGGCACTTCAGCTCCTTTTAATGATTTTCCTTATAGGGGAGGTCATATACCTCCTTCATCCCCTTCGCTCGGTGGCACCCACCAGCAATACATCGGGACACCCACACACCATAGTTTATTTGGAGCAGGGAGTCAAGGACCACTCGCTCATAATATGCCAGTAGGTTCAACACCTTTTTCTTTGTTTTTTGCATTTGGTAACAACGCTTTCCCATCAACTTCTTTCCCGACTAGGGGCAACCCTGGTTACAGCCAACCTATTCCTATGTAGGGTACTATTCCTGCATAGGGGGGAAACCCAGGAACTTCTTCCGCATTAGGACCTTGGAATTCTTAGCAGGGATCAGTTCCCTCGTCAGGAATGTCGATCTGGGGGAATTATTTTCACAACCAATGGAACCCTAGACAAGGTACTATGCATATGCCCATGGGATTGGCATGGGGCAACCCTTCCCAAAGTCCTCTGAATGTAATGCATTCCCAACCACCTACGTCCTATTTTGGGAATCAGCTAATGATGTCTCCTAACATGCAGAATCCGTATGCTGGTCATGGCCATGGTTTTTACCAGAACCCAAGCCAACAGCCAAAATTTTCCTAGCAACCTAGTGCCATTCAAACTCCAGGTCCCTTTTTCCATGGTTATCACCAACAACCCAAAATACATTTCCTGGAAACCTTGCATTTTCCAGACATGCCAAGGTTTTTGAATGACCCTATCTATCATGATCCATGTTGGCCCCCTATACCGACGAAGTTGCCTTCGGACATACCAAAGTTCAAAGCCAATTCTAACTAAGATCCAGGAGATCATGTGACCAACTTCCATCTTTGGTGCTTGTCTAACTCATTGAAAGACAGCTCTGTAAAGTTGCAATTGTTTCAACGTACTCTCATTGGGAGTGCCATGAAATGGTACATTGAGATCGACTACTCAAGATACTCTTCCTTCGGTGAATTCGCAATAGCTTTCCTAAACCATTTCCAATTACCTGTGAAATATGATGCTGGCACATAATTGCTGGCCAATTTCTCATAGACAAAAGCGGACCATATCTTTTATCACATCCGAGAATGGAGACGTCGAAAGAGTTTAATTAAGGTGCCAGTACCACCAACATTCCTTCTCGAGTGATTCCTTATGTCTTTGGTCCCATAGTTATCCAAAGACATCATGACATCAAGAGTGTTTTCTGAAGAAGATGCCATCATGAGAGCTCAACAACTTGATCTAATCTACTCTTAGTTCGGTTTATCATACGAGATCTTGCCAGATGCACCACGCTCAATACTTGATAAAACAATACAGAGAGTTGGACCACATGTCGATGGTATTGTTGGTTCAACACAAACAAAGCTCATTGAGCAACTGATGAACCAATTGTAGAAATTGTCTATACAACACACAGCGGCCATCCAAACTACTTTTTTGGCTTCTCCCCCTATCCAAACTTCGGATGTACACACAGTGCAATCAAAAAATCCAAAGGCCACCCAGCATCCTGAAGGAAAGAAAAAACAACAAAATAAGGGTAAGGGAGATAAGAAACCCACTAATAATGTTGGTGGGGGAAACACAAAGAAATGAAAGTCGAGGTATCCATGCAACCTATGCACGGAAGACCACCAGACCCACCAATGTCCTCGGCTTGCAGAGGCCCAAAATTTTGTGACACGGCAACAACCTACCATGTTAACCAATCCATTTCAACATGGGAAAAACCTAACCTAAGCCTCTACAAGCACGGAAGGGGGAAGTCAAGGACCCTCTCCGTCTTCGAACAATCCTGCATCCATGAATGTTTATATGATGAAGGGTGATTCTTTTATATCAACTAGAACACATGACTACAGTAAACCAAGAACTTATGAGAAGGGAAAATAAGTTGAAATCCTCTCTCTTCCTCTCCATATTGAGAAGACTTTGGGCGAAATAATGACACACATCCCAAAAGGTGCGTTCAAGAAATCTTCTCACAACCCAAATGCAATGGCCGCCCATAACTATTCTGTGGTGGAGGATTTGTCTCAAACCCCTTGTGTGATATCCGCTTTGGAGGTACTCCAAAGCTGCCCTTCCCAGAGGAAAGCTTTGTTAGCCGCTTTAGGATCTACCGAGACCTGTAATCTGGGTACAATCATGATGGATACAACTGAATTAAAACCTCATCTGCCTTACCACATAGCATTTCAGATAGTAGTGGCTCACCCCACAAAAAAAATTACTCGAAATATTTTCCACATGGTGGTTGATGAGGGCGCCTCGACATGCGTTATGTCATTGGCATGTTGGAAGGCCATTGACTAGCCTGTTTTGTATCTATCACCTACTCTTCTCACTGCTTTCGACAGTCATTCATTCCGACCACATGGTATCATTCCCTCTTTCCCCATGCAGTTAGGAGGGAAGACCATGTGCATCGATGTAGAAGTAGTCGACGCGTCTCTTGACTATAATCTCTTCTTATGAAGGAGTTGGAATTACGTCATGCAAGTAGTGGTTGCTACAATTTTTTGAGTCTTGTTGTTTCCATACGAGGACCTGATTGTGACCATTGAACAATTGTCTTTCTCCAAACCTGACCCTTCATTGGGGGTATCCGCATTCCTGATGATTGATAATCCCAAACCAAGCGTAGTCAACGTAGGGGTTGGTTTGTGCCCATCTTTGATGGGTACCTTCAATTACCTTCCCCCTCAAGGCAATGTCAAGTTCATATCCGACCACCATAAGGTTGATATTTTCCAATTTTCATTGTTTCGCACGACTTACTTCAACGATCGATGTATACTTCCTTCCCCATCAGCCATGATGGAAGAGAAAGGGTAGCCTGACATGTCCATGCCCTTGTCCATAGCTAAATTAGTGTACTCTTTAGTCCAACAAGCTTCGACTGACACAGATCCAACTCCTGCACAAGAGTTAGATCTGATTCTAGAGCCTATTTGGGCTCAAGGCTCTCTCGTTGACACCGATTCATTAGACTTAGTCTTGCCCTCTGACAAAGCAGTAATTGAAGCAATGACTAGTCTAGACAAACCCTGGGACGATCTCCATCATAGATCATACTTCCTCCCAGAGTTAAGCAGAATTGAAGCCAGAGAATTCACCTTGACTATGACTGGAGATAGGTCTTGTCCTATTAATCCCTTAGCTACACATGAGGTTTATGCTGAGGGTAATATGGCAACTATCGCTGAAACCATACCAATTAATATCTCCGTAACCCCTGGCGTCGTGGAGAATGTTTTCGTCAGAGCTAATTGTTCCCCCGGAGAGATTCAATTATACACATATCTATTTAAAGAATTATGCGACATTTTTGCATGGTCTTATGAGGAAATTCCAGGCATCGATCCAAAAATAGTCAAACATGAAATCACAACTTATCTGGAGGCCAAGCCTATTCAGCAGAATCTTCATCTAGTTAATCCCAGAAAAGTAGTAGCCATTAAGGTTGAAGTTGAGAAACTGCTAAAATCCGGTTTTATCTATCCTATCCATTTGACCCAATGGGTGTCAAATCCTATGTCGGTCAATAAGAAACAGGGAACGATTCATGTATGTACAGACTTCCGTGATTTGAACAAGGTCCGTTGAAAAGATAATTTTCCCAGACCATTCATCGACCAGATAATTGATGAATGTGCAAGTTGTGAGGCCTTCTCTTTCATGGACGGTTTTTTGGGATATAATCAAATACAAATCAAACCCAAAGAACAGCATAAAATGACATTCATTTGTCCATGGGATACATTCGCATATCATAAGATTCCCTTTGGTCTCAAAAATGCTGGAGCGAACTTTCAACGGGCCATGTCTTTTGCTTTCCATGATCTCAAGCATATAGTCAAGGCTTATTTAGATGATTTAGCGTCTCGATCTCGCAAGAGAATGGATCATCCCACACACCTATGAATTATCTTTGAGCGATGTTGCTACTTCCATATTCACTTGAATCCAAACAAGTGTAGCTTTTGCATAACATCAGCACGTTTGTTAGGTTTCATAGTGTCAACAACAGGGATCATGGTCGATCCTCCAAAGGTTGAGGCAATAATTTAGTTGCCTCCCCCATGCACAATCCTTCAACTTCAGAGTCTACAGGGTAAGGAAATTTTTTTAATGCATTTCATCACCAACTATGCTGAGATCACAAAGGGATTTATGTGCTTACTGAAAAAAGATGTTCCTTTTAACTGGGACGATGCCACTCAATGCTCTTTCAAAGCGTTGAAACATGCCCTCACAATTTCCACTCTGCTTCAGCCACCTAACTATAACAAAGATTTTTTATTATACCTGGCTACAACAGAGTCAACCATTGGAATGGTCTTAGTTTAGGAAGATGATTTGTTCTCATAATATGTGATATATTACCTGAGCGGAGGCCTAGTCGGACCAGAACTCAATTATTCTCATATCGAAAAACTTGCGTTGGCAGCAGTCCATGTTGTTCAACGGTTCCGTCATTATGTTATGTTTCACAAGACCACCGTCATTTCCATTGTGAATCTGTTTAAATACGTGTTGACATGACGGGTAATAGGTAGAAAGATCAATAGATGGATAGTCGTCCTCCAGGAATTCGACTTAGATTTCGTTTCAGTGAAATCCAAAAAGTCACTGGTCTTCACAGAAATTATTTCAGAACTTTCGATTGAGTCAGGTGATGTTATGCCCGAAGAGTCACCTATTAGAGGAGATATGTTTTTGATCGCATCTTCAGATCCCTGGTACGGAGATATACTTTTCTATCTCCAGACTTTGAAGTGCCCCACCTCTACTTCTCATGATGAGAGTCATCGTATACACCATCAGGCTAAGAATTATCTTATACTCGATGATACGTTGTATCAGAGAGGTGTAGACTGCATCCTACGTTGATGCCTCACTCACGAAGAAGCAATTATCGTGCTTAACGATTGCCATACTAGAGCATGTGGCGGTCATTTTTCTGGGTTGGCAACAACCAAAAATATTTTACGAGAAGGTTTCTTCTGGCCGACACTAATCAAAGATTGTATCGAATCATTCAAGAAGTGCCACCTGTGTCGGATCCTTTCTCGGAAGATGAGGGCACATCCCGCTCCCATGTATCCTATCATCACAGTTGGTCCCTTCACCAAGTGGAGGATTGATTACACTAGAAGTAACCCTCCTTCAGCTAGGGGGCACCGTTATATCATTGTAGTCGTAGACTACTTCACGAAGTTGGTTGAAGCTATGCCAACATTTAAATATGATGGGGATACTGCAACTCTCTTTTTATTCAACCAGATAATAGAAAGGTTCGACATCCAAAGAGAGATTGTCACTAACCATGGAAGTCACTTTCAGAACCAGATGATGATCGAGTTAACATCAAATCTTGGTTTGCGGCAAGAACATTCATCACCCTACTACCCCCAAGAAAATGGTCAGGTGGAAGATGTAAATAAATCTCTTAAGACCATCCTACAGCGAACGATCAACTCAACCAAGTAAAATTGGCATTTGATGTTATACTCGGCATTATGGGCTTACCAAACTTCTGTTAAGACTGCAACTGGTTTCTCACCTTTTCAACTCGTTTACGGGCTGGAAGCAGTTTTGCCTATAGAATGTCATATCCTGTCCCTAAAATTGACAGTACAGTTATTTCCAAACACTTCTCCACTTGAAGAATGGTTATTATACCTTAAGCAGCCTAATGAGCAGCGTCATGATTCGGTCCTGGCCAACGAGGCTCACAAACATAAATTCAAGTGCTAGTATGATCATTCCATTAATCCTCGAGTTTTCTCTGAAGGCGACCTTGTCCTAGTCTATGACCAAGATAAGGACCCCTTGGGGGCAGGAAAATTCAAACCCATGTGGTTCGAACCCTTCATCATAAAAGAGGTTCTAAAAAAGGGTGCTTATCATCTGCTTGACTTTGAGGGAAATGTTGTGGCAGAGTCTAGAAATGGGCTCTACCTAAAGAAGTATTACTCATAGGTAGGTCACCTTGGGTAACGTTTTGTAACATATGTATAGTCTTTGTACTATTACTTTCTAGTTTCTTTTAGCATTATGGACGTGTCATTTTTTATGTTATCTTTTTTCACTGTGGCAGATGTCAAGTGAATCAGAGGTGTTCATTGGGTATGCAGATGGTGCTAGATGGCACACTTAGAGGCTTGCCTCTGCATATAGGGTAACTTTTACACCTCGAGGCCAGTTATTATCTTTCGGAGGTATATTCTTAGGTGACACCACAAACAATGTCACCAAGTACAGTGCAGTTATTGAGTTTCTTTGTGATGCCCTGTCATTCGGTATCTCTCATCTCTGGGTCTATTTAGACACTCAGTTGGTTGTGTCTCAGTTAAATAGATTCTACCATGTTCATGATCTGACTTTACATCGAAGATTCCTTAGGGTACATCTCTTAGAACAAAGTTTTGATTAAATTACATATTTTCATGTTCCTAGGAGATTAAACCAAGTTATAGATACTCTAGCTAATAAAATTTTAGACTGGAATCTCGCACACATATAAAAATACATACACATAAACATTTAAATACATTTTTAAAGGAAAATATGATCCATAAGACACAAAAAGACATAAAAATCCATATATAATATCATAAGCACTAGAGTACATAGGTGGACGCAAGTGCCTAAAAAATATGTCCAGTAATGAGTCATGGGGCTTATGCCCTTAAAAAATACATACAGGTGGGGCTATAAAAGTCTAGACTAACTAATTTCAGGGCCTATGGGCCCTATTATAATAATCAACAATGTTTGCCAAACGTCGAAACAGTCGGACCCACGTCCGTGGTGCCCCCACTACATGAGGCTGCATGGATGGTGGAAGATCCTCAATCTCTTCCATAGGGATGGTGTGAGTGAGCGAGGTAAAATTTCTCTCAACTCGTCTCAAAACCCTCTCAACCTCTTCAGCTGGAAGCTCTCCTACTACTGCTGGTCCCCCTGTGGCGGTAGGTGCGACCCCTGGTTGAGGACGATGCCTGTTCCTCGCATAATCTATAGGTCGTAAGGGTCCCACATGTGCACACAATAGACACGTATCTGTCAAATACTTTGGTATTAAAAAATGATATATACAAAAAACACCATAAAAATTATATATGTTTCAAAAAAGAAAAAAAATGATGCAAACTTACTGATCTCACCTCGCTCCTCGCTTGGAGGTATAGGGATCTCGGGATCTCTCAAGAAATCAATCCCAGCATAAGGATAATACGCTATGGTTGGGATCTGCCACGACAACCAAGAAAAGAAGTCATCATTGAAGGACTCATTGGTCTGTCCACCACCCTATCATGACAACAACGCTGCCCATCTGCAAATCGCAGGAAGAGAGTTCGGTTGTCCTTGTACCACCACTCGAGGAATGAAACTAGGAACTCTTTCAAAGAAGAAAGAGCATAGAATTGTCCCAAACCTGAAGTTCCTCTACATCTGCAACCGACAATCTATCAGTTACCTCTTCATACAATCCAGCAGTGTAGTGCTCCAGTCAAATGTTTGTGCATTTAAGAACTGGACTACACAGTTCATCTGTGCATGGGACGCCTGATCTAGAGCTGCAGAACCAGTTATCCACCCAATAAGAAACACAATTTCCTGTAGTGATAAATCTGTGATCTTGCTTATGGGCACCTGTGAGGTCGATCGGTCTTTACCAGCCTCACAATAAAGTCCTATCAATTTTGATATGTTATGAGGCCCCGAAGGAAATGTCCGAAAATTGATTGGCTCCCCTCTCCTGGAGAGGCCAGTCAAAAAGTATATGTCCTCTGTAGTGGGCACCAACGACTTCCCCTCTAACATAAAAGCTTCTACATCAGGGTGTCAGTATTCAACCAAGGCATTCAGTAGCCAAGGTTGTGCTCTCATTAAAGGACACAGAAAAAACTTTCGCAAACCACATTGCATTAACACTGCCACAGCATTAGGGTCTTCCCCAACTAGCATGTTGATATCTTCATGCTCTCGTTCTCTCCATTGCACATACATCCTTCACATGGGCAATTTTTCAAAGGGTTAGGCATTTATTTTTAAACCTTTTTTCACTCATGGGAAGGTACATGCGGGCTGTTGTGATGACAGTCGCATGTACATGCACTCTGACATTAGACAGAGCGAGTGTACACACGATCTGTCATAGGACGGGCCGCGTGGACCTAGGGCCGACCTTTTAAAGGTCGACGCCCCCCCAAGAAACCAAATTAAAGGCACAAATAAATAATTACAAAGCAAAGGGATGTAGTTTATACTTACTTGGTCCAGATAGATGTTCGTTTTGTCCACTGTAGCTCCCGGAATCACCACTTTTATCAAAGGGGGTTTTTTCTCCAGAGTCAATTTCCAAATCAACAATGGTGATAATGAGTTGTCAACTTCTATTTATAGACTATTTGGCCCTTTTGTCACTTTTTTGGCCCCCCTTTTCACTTTCTTTAAATTGAAAACCATTTAGAGTGATTCAGGAGTTGCTTTGGAAGGTTATGATCGGGTATCAGGATATTTTTTGGAGTTTTGGGTCACTTTTGATGGTCCGTGGGAAAAACCTCAGATGATCAACTTGAGCATATAGGTTAGGTTTCCACCCCTACTTTTATATCTCATTGTCTTTATCCCTTTTCCATAGGATCGATCCCATCAAGTTGCAACACAAAACCATCATTGTTGCTTTAGAAGTGTCATGATTTGGTGGTAGAGCTTACCGAAACATGGATGCCCTAGGTATATCCTAGTTGCATTATGGTGTCCATGCTGTCACTAATGAATGTATGCTCGGGAGTCCTTTTTCTTTTTCCTGATTACACGTTTGAGCCTCATTTGCATGACTCTTGACCTCACCCATGGGACTCCCATAACATAACGGGTCTTCTTTTAAGCCCTTTTCAGACCCTCTAAACATGAAAATATTGTCGAGCGATCTTGTGACCTTTCACACTCGTTAAACTGAAATTTGAAGTCAAATCTATCCGTCATTAGTTTACCCCTTTTTCGGTCTAGACGGTCAACTGTACGAACAAAGGTATACTCTAAGGAACTTCAGTTCTCTAGAAGAGTACCCTCAGGTATCATTTTAACCCTTTTTCGGGCCTGACAGACTAAATGCACGAAAAAGGAACCCCCACAGATTCCATAGTTAATCTCTTTTCAGACTCCCTAAAATTGAAAAGATCGTTGAGTGACCTTATTCTTTCACACTCATTAAAATGGTCCAGAAGAACATTCCTGACGGAGTCCATAGTTATGCTTTTTTCAGACTCCTTAAAAATGAAAAAATGGTTGAGTGATCTTGTCTTTATCACACTCGTTAAAATGGTTTTGAATAGACATATTTTCGGTGCTAATTGACCCCTCTTTCGAACCGACTAGACTACCTTCAAAAAGGTACCCCAGTGGAGTCTCCTTTTACATTTTTCAGACTCTCTAAATATGAAAAACCATCGATCTTACCTTCTCTAGGCTCGTTAAACTTACATCGAAGGATGTTACCATTGTGTGTTTTGTTAACTTTGTTTTCATACCTGCGTCTTTGGTCTAATGCCAGCTCCATGTTGCTCTCATCTTAACCATCTGAAGAATACCTTATACACAAGCCCTATAGAACTTTGCCTCTGTGTCTTGATACCTTTGGTCCCAGGAGGGATTTTTCTCAAGTGTCCTTTCTTTGAACATCAGTATTTTCCTTGCACCTCGAACTTGTATGTATGTGACACTCATTCCTCCTTTGTAATGTAACATTCATTTATTCTTTTTCCAAAATTATTGAAAAACAAAAAAAAATATCAAATATACCCCAAAAAGAGGAAGGGAAAAGTATTTTCTTTGTATTGGCAACATAATGAGTTGCCCTTGGATAAAGCACATCTGTCCATTTTTCCATCAAACTCTAGGATTTAATATGACCTTAGGAAGATTTTCTCGCTACATAGAGTTGTGTCCTCCTCCATTTGGTTATTCTTCCAAAAATATGGAGAGTTTGTGTTGCCTCCTGCATCGTAAAATTATGTTAATGACATGCTTCCTGAGTCTCATCATTTGTCATGCTATTGTCCAAGGGAATTTTTTACCAAGCCTGAGTCGGCCCCTCTGTAGTTTGTCTCTTGCCCTCATGCCCGACCATCCCGAAATTCCAATAAAGTCTTTGTTCAAAATCAATGAAGCCTTCAGTATGATAATCAATATTTTCTATTCCATGATTGACGAGTCGTCAAAGACCTCTGGGTAGTGAAGTCGTACACTCATATTGCACTCCTACCCAAGTTTTGAAGATTTTGAAGTTGTTTCTCGAGCTCTGAAGACCTCATCTCCAGCCATCAGGCCTTATCATCTTCTAGAAGATGGATACTCTACATGTATATCTTTTTTATTTCGAGATGTAGCTCTACTGTGTATTTCTCATGGCTACACTTTATATAGTTATTTGACATGGATCTACAGTGTATTTGATTGGTAGCCATGGTTTTATTTTATCCCGAGCATGGGTGTGCCCGCCTCGGTGAGACAATTATTATTTTACAGACGACGCCTCCCAATTTCTAGTCCCTGGGCTCACTTGTTTGGAACGTTGGTGAAGATTGTTAATGTATTTCAGCCATCATATGCTCTTCTGACCTCACACATTAGGGGGCATCTATTATAACCCTAATTTTCCCCAGACATGTTGAACTGGCATCACGCCTTCTCAGATTCCTTCTTTGACAAAACACTATTTAACAACTCTTCTTAAAACCCCCTTTTATAAAGGCCCACGCGCCCTGCTCCATTACTGCATGTGTGTACACACTAGTTGAATCAAGACAGCCCGCGTGTACCAACAAAAGAACGGAAAAAGGAAAGGTGTTGACGGAACACACAACTTTGGGTAATTTAACTAAACCTTTTGGCCATGCATGGCCAGTCACTCAACCAAATACCTAGCTTCTTCTAGCCTATAAAAGAAGGGTTAGGGGTCCCATTTGAAAGGTGGAGAATCATAGTAAAGAAACTATACCTGATTGAGCATTTCCTTTGTCCCAACCTTTAGCCATCCTTGTGCAAAGAGAAGTATAGAGAAAAGAAGTTGGAAGATAGTGGAAGAAGAGCCCAGGACTAGGATCGAGGAGAAATAGCTGACTTTATCATTGTAAGGTATCATTGTGAAGTTAATAAAAGAATTTATTTTCCCGTCCCACCATATGAGATTGTCATTATTGGAATATTTTTTGTAAGATTGATTAAATCTCTAACCCGTTAGTTCATATATCAACTAATGCATGTGGAGTTCTTTGTTTGTCTTTAGTGAATGCAGGTCAGCATTGGGAGGAGAGTTGGAGTCAAATAACAACCAAGCACGAAAAAGGGATCGACATCAAACATGAAGAATAAGGTACGTCAACTTAATCTCTTGAGCCTTGTATTTACATATGATTAATGGGGGTCTAGGCATGGGATGATGGTAAAAAGTAAGAATCTTTAGGTCATTTCTGCATGCATGATAAAACCCTTAGTGCTAGTCCATAAGATAGATTTCCCACCCACAACAATAGGGAAATGGAAAAAATCCCTATGTGCAAGATAGAAATGGTGAGGGAAATCTTTCTATAACAGATTCCCCCTAATGTGTGAGATCAGAGGGGTATCTGCAATGGCTGAAATACATTATGAATAACCTAGGAGTGGAGTGGTAGAGAACCAGTTGGATGAACTCGATTGTTTATTACATTATGTATTGAATTTGCATACATGGCTGCCAAGAATAAAATGCAGATCCATGCGGAAAATATACCAAGTAAGTGTCTGTGGTCGTGAATAGGCAGATACAATTGTGGTTATATGCCAAAAAAATTTCATAGTCACGAACAAGGCCCAGTGAAAACCAGTCTCAAAAATCAATCTGATGATATTTGTATACCATGAAGTACAATATGATCTCCCATGATCACTAAAGTAGAGCAGGTGTTGGTCCAATGAAAGGGAAGCAACAACTTAGGAAATTTGCAGCCACATAGTGATGTCTTCAAGTCTTCTAGACTATCCTCCAAGGGTTCAAGTCTACATCATGTGAATAAAGGAGTTGAGTTAGAACATAATGAGACATCATTTGATTACCAGTCATTGAGGTATACCGTTAACAAATGTGAGACAGCCTACCAATAATCAAAGTAGGTATCAAGGCAACGATTACATTCCTACAAATGTGAATAAAGGAGTCGATGTCGAACACTTGATAAATCGATTGATTAGGAGATATTAGTGTATTCTCATCTGTCAATGGCGAGAGAGACTGCCACTAATGACTGCAAGCCTCAAGGTACTCATAAAAATCTAGGTCCCATATCCAAAATAGATGAGTTGAAGTCGATGGAAAGAGACTCACTGAAAGGAGAGCATTAATGTATCTCTCATCAGTTAGCATGGGGAATAAAGAAGGATTTTCATGATTTGGTGGAGATCAGATGAAGAACATGTTCATGAACCAGTGACCCTGTGCGTATTTCATGTGCATCAAATGAAAGTGGTACACGAAAAAGACCCTCTGAATAGAAGCCAATTATGAAAAATGTTGACAAAGGTGAGGAAACCATCAATAAGGATAATGGTATCCAAGAAAATGCATGAATCCCAAAGTGTGAATAGATGTCTTACCATCGAACACAAGAGAAACCACCCAGTCAATGACCAATGATGAAATGTCGATTGTTGGGTTCAAGGTGACCTACTGATGATGAAAGTAGGGCCAGGGTGCATGATGAGACCATAGTATCATGTGATTCTGAGACAAACTGAGGGTATGGCCGACATGCAAAGTCAATATTTCTGAGGAGTGGACGACACAAGTTGTGAGACTTCCTTTGAACAAGAGCATGAGACATATGGTAGACTCTGGTAGCATAGACTCAATGATGTGACTATTAGATGCAGGAGGCATCAATAACGTTCTCTATAGGGACTGGAAGAGTAACCAATCGGTAGAGAAAACTCTATAATGAGATCCGCTTCCTAAGGCCATGCTAAAACCCAAAATTATGATGACACAAGGACTTAATAATTTTGTTCTTTGTTCAAAGGAAAAACAATTGCTTCCAATTATAATATAGTACTCCCTTCCTGCCCATCTTTTTCTGTTTTTTCATAACAAATGAATGCTATGATACAGAGGAGGAAACGAGTGTTGCAAGTAAGCAAAACTAGTTCTAGCAGTGGAACGTACCTATGCTTAATGCAAAGAAATGCATGCAGGAGATGGACACTCAGGGTGACGTTTCCTCCAGGGTATAGGGTGTCAAATTGCAAAGGATATAAACAAGGCTCTGCTTGGTTGAGGATGAAAAAATGCTTAGGAAACGACTTATAACACAAAGAGAGAACCGACTAAAGTCTCAATACTGTAAGCGAGGGCATGAGATGCAATCACAACTTGACGCCAAAAAGTATCCTTTTTTATGTCTTGTAGTCTACTTGGTGTGAAAAAGGGGAAAAACTTGTACCAGATAGATGTATTTTCAAATCCAATTTACAAGTGTGAAAAAGACAAGTTCACTAGGCAATCTTTTCCATTTTTTATAACAAGTCGGAAAAGAGCTTAACTAAGACTCGTGACCTTTCAAATCCAATAACTGGACACAAGCTAGTAAGATGATTTCCTTCACAAGTCCTACAAAGGAATTTAGGCTTATGTCTAAGACATCTAGGCTTCTCGATGTAATTAGAGGGGGAAAGAGAGTCATCTCCTGAATGATGAATAGAGGCTAGAAACATGACACGGCTATGATTCAGAGTGAAAAGGGTGGTGCCCCCAACATAATTAGCAGAGGTTGGGTGTGAATTGTCGACATAATTTGTAGAAGATGTTGACCCATCTCTAACATGAATGGCAGAGGTTGGGGATGGAGCACCAGTGTGACTGACAGTGACTGGGCTAGCGATAGATGGAGGCATTTGATTCCAAGGTCCAAGTAAAGATTGATTCTAAAACATTGCAAGCCAGGAAGGATCCTAGTGTACTGCTCGTCCCTTCCCAGAAGGGTGATAGCTTGCACTAAAATGTTCTAAAGAAGTTTGGGCAGGCATCATCACTGAGGCCTCTGAAGGGACTGAGGTCGGATAAGAATTATTCGAGTGATGATATATGTTTCTCCCTTGTGAAGGGGTCTTGTAAATAGGTTAGCTCGAACCATAAAATTGGTTTTCTCTATATGAAATACTCTGAGGAATCTGAGGGCCAGTCATGGGAAAAATGTTCGAAGGAACTCACATGATGGGCGATAGATGCGTGGGTGGTGCATAGTAAGTGGGAAAGGAACCTATCTGAGCAGTAGCTCCTGGAAGAGAATAGTTAGGATGAGATTCAAAAGGGGGGAGGTTCCAACCTCCCATGGGGATACAACTCATATCAAACGAAGAAGTAGGCATTGGAGCCATGATGACCTTGGATCCCATGCTAGGATTCATATATGTGGACCAGGGAGAGGATTGCACGGGTGAAGACTTATCAATAGAAAAATTACTAGAGACTGAAGACGCAGACTGAGTGTTGTAGTTCTGCACACCATTGTAAAAAGGAGATGGATCTGTCCCCATGAAATGAGTAGGCATCATGGGGTGGGTAGAAGTAAACAAGGGAGAAAAAGAAGCTCCACTATCCATGATGACAAAATGCAAAATAGACTCCTGAGGTCAATTAGTAGTGAAAGAGAATACCAAAAATTCAAACGACCAATATGCATGCAAACGGGCTAAAGTGGCTCAGTGGCCTCCCTCGCTAAAGAAGGTATGCCTCGTCCAAGAGGGACTTGAGAATCCATGCTAAAGTTTGGAGGTAACATAATTAGTTATAGAGGCCCTTTTGGGCTTAACAACCAATCGGTCAGATCCCCCTGGAGAGCTAATCCTCCATAAAGGTTGTGTGTTGTCTGACCTCTATCTGACCCAGGATACAAGAAGAATAACCCCTACAAGTAAACTATGAGATGCCTAAGTCAAACAACTAATAAACCACTGTATAACTGATGCACAGGAGATCATTCGTAAGTCTGAATCACCGTATGGGCAGGGTAGCAAAGCCCAAAACCTTGAAAGCACCACCTCTCATAGAGGTATGGGTACTAGCAATATCCCCAAATACAAATAAATCCACAGAAATATCTTTGATGCTAGGCAAGTATCCAGGGGTTATCCCTTCAACTAATTTCGCACGACCTCGTTATTAACTCCAGTGTGAGCAGAGCCTCCTAATATTACCAATTATACAATGGAATTCTCAAATCTCTATCTCAGACACATATGTCGATTTAATTTCCTTGGAGAAGTTTACTCACAAAATCCTATTCCAAGGCACTAAATCCTAGTCTAGTTTGTGCACCCTAGAAACAAAATCATGACTAATCAATTTTAGTTTAAAGCGTAAATTTTATTGGTCTTGATTACTCAAGAGGGTATGGAAATGAAGCTCATGATGTTATGACTCTGCAAAATATAAATATGAATATAATGCAAACTCTACCTTTAACTTTTGAATGAATGATATGTTAATAAAAACAGTGCAATTTTCAATTTCAACTCTGCAATTCATAAGTAAAATGAAATATTTCGCTACATGTACTAAGCTAATGATAAAGGTTCAAAGAAAAAAGTGTTAACCAATGAAAAAT
Source organism: Picea sitchensis (assembly GCA_010110895.2). Classification (NCBI taxonomy): domain Eukaryota; kingdom Viridiplantae; phylum Streptophyta; class Pinopsida; order Pinales; family Pinaceae; genus Picea; species Picea sitchensis. The sequence continues at coordinate 159,335 of SNQJ01S0000500.1, read as the reverse complement.
GCCTATTTTTTTTGTATTTTCAATATATTAAAGAGAAAATGCATGGACTGAAAAGAAACTTGATATATAAATTCTATTGTGTATAAACGAAATATCTCAATCAAAATACCAAGCATCCAAGCAAACAACCCAGGGTTCAAGGACAAACCAAAAAATGAAAAACAATGAGAAAGACTATGCCCATGAATTCAACTCCCAACGGGCTTCTTGTTAATCCAGAGAAGGTCAACAGGCACTACAGAGACCTAAGAAGGCTCAACAACCATCGAAACTCACCCAACAGACACTAAACCAAGAAAACAAGAAAGGAAAAGTGGTATACATGATTGTTTAGGAGAATAGTGCATATATACGCAGCTTGCGGAGAGGCAGCATGCGTGTTTACGTGACTATCAAGGAAAAAGGAGCGTACAGGCTTTAAAACAAGGCCAGGAAAGGGAAAAAAGGATGAAAACTCAGACTTGGAGTGAACAGAATATTCCAAGCAATGATACGACAAGAAACAAAAAGGAAAAAGAGCGATGCAAGAAGAAAAAGTACTTCAACCCTTAGAAGGAAGATCTATCCCCATTGAAGTCACCATTTATGTTACGAGGGAAAAACTCTCTATGGCCAAAGGTAAACCACAACAGACAGGTATGACTACATAAATCAACTCAATTCCATTGTATGCTATATAAAATAATGTGCAAGATAAGAAAGAGGCCTACCTCAATCCAATGTTTGATGATGTTCCACCATTGAGCACTCCGAACCAAAGATTTATACCTACAATAAGTTCTCAACAAATAAGAAAATAAAGTATATAGTGATAATGTAAAGGGGTTAGCACACCAAACAGCATAATCCATTAATAAGCATTACAAACATTCCCATGGATAATAATTGTATATTTGCATGATGCCAATAGGACAGGAAAGGATTATTTCTATTAATAATTGATCAACAGAAGTGTCAACATTACAGACTTCCATGTCGGCACCGTTTGAAACCAAGAAACCAAGTTCCTTCCAACTGGGCCTCCACCACTTTAATCCTCCACCTAAGGCAAGCTAAAAGGAGAGAGACAATCAGGTTCTCTCAACAATAGCGAAATATCTTGAAGGCTGAACACTGTGTTCAGACTTGAGGGACAAAGGGATGCAGACTCAATATGAAGTAATTTCTCTAGAGTAACTTTTCTCTCAAAGTTGAATTATTTCTCCTCTTTTCCATAGCTCAAAATTGTTCTCTTATAGACTTCAAAAATGAAACTGAAAGGTTGAGTCAGAATGTTTCAAGTATATGGAAGGCCAAGGATTAGAGATCTCTTGTCGTGACATGGAAACCCAACTCCATTTTTGTATTTTTTGGCACAAATCCTGATGTACGCAGGCTATAATGGAGCAGCCTGTGTATACGCTTGTTGTATTGCTGATAGGGAGCGTATATGTGGAAAAATGTATATTTTTAGCTCTGGATTCATCAAAAAGGGATGATAAGTCTTCATAGGGAAATGGAAAAAGGCCCTCTGTGCAAGATAGCAATGGTGAGGCCAATCTTGCTATAACAGGTGGTATGGAAAAATTGGTGTGGGGTTGGTCCCAACAACAAGAGTTCAATTATTTGAAGGAACGTTAGTGCTCAACCCCATTAATTTCATTACCATACTTGTAACAACCCTTTGAGATTGATATCGATGCTTCAGACTATGTTGTGGGCATCGTTCTCACTCAGCAAGGCCACCCCGTGGCCTATCATAGTGAGAAACTATCAAATGTTTTCCATAAGTACCCTACTTATGACAAATAAATGTACTCCATTGTGCAAGCCTGCCACCAATGGGGACATTACATTACTGGGAAGGAGACAGTCATACACACTGATCATAAGTCACTGCAGTTCATCCAGACATAAGGAAAATTGCAAAATGACCTCCATCAAAAGTGGTCCACATACTCGCACCAATTCCACCTCAACATCAAGTATAAAATAGGAAGCACCAACCACATTGTTGATTGCCTTAGTAGACCACCAGTAATGACACTCATCATGGTGCTAGACTCTTGTGGCCACGAGACCTCTGGATGGCCCCAACTCTATGAGACAGACTCAGAATTCACCACCACCTACCAAATGTTGGGTGCAAACACAGTTGTCACTAATTTCTATCTCTAGGACAGGATGTTATGCCATC
>SNQJ01S0000500.1:131579-145497 GCA_010110895.2 Picea sitchensis | reverse complement strand
TTAGATTAATAAGTTACTTAACCATTATTAAAAGTGACTTTTAATCTTAAAGTAAAAGTAAAAGGGGGATAAGGGTCATACTTGATTTACTCAAAAGGGGGAAATTTCTAGAAGTCATATTTGATTTAGTAAAAAAGGGGAAAGTCCTATAAGACATGGAAGAAGGTCAAAAGGAGGGGTAACACTTCACTTTTCATTATGATCCTATCTCTCATTTTTGGAGTGCTCTTGGAGCCATTGTTTCGTTGGGTTTTAGCAAAACCCTTCAACCATTACAGTTTAGTTTTGGTGGTACAATATCCACACTATCTAGACAAGAGGGGATCCATCCAAGACTTCCATTGGAGTTGGAGGTATATTGGCTTGCGCAAGAGACATATATTGGCTTGCGCAAGAGACATGGGGGTATATAAGTGTTTAGAAGGTTCATGGAGTTTCTGAGGGAGGGATTAATTTTCTAGAGGTCTTTTGTGGCACCCTCACATGACAGGTACAGGGGGTCATGTGAGGCACCTCTTTTTTTCCAACTCTGTACCGCAAGACACTACTAGTTATCCAACGTCATCCTAAAAGGACCTCTGCAAAATGAATTGGTTGAGACAGTTGGGAAAGGGCAGTTGGATTTCCATAGTCATTGTTGGATCAAATCGACTTTATCTCCACAAAGGGTTTGAGACTTAAATGGGTTTGGCATCATTCTTGCAGAGGGTTTGGAGAGTTGAAGTAACCCTTATGTAGGTTGGATAAAGAACCATCTTTTAGAAGGGATCATGGAAATACACTAGGTTTTTTTTGTTTTTTTTTTAGTTTATATTTGTTGGTTTTCACAACTACTACAACAGCCTTAGACATTGTATTTTGTGGTCATGAATCCATTATTAATAAAGTGCCATATTATCTCTTCTATTTGTTGGTGTATTTAGACTGGATGCAATATGTTCAAAAATATTCCTATCTGTGGGTTATGTGTAAAATGTTTGTAGAAAGTCCTCAATCAATTTAATAACATATAAAGAGTATAACTAGAACTATATTAGATAGTAAATCTGGCATATTCTTATTAGGGGATATTTTAGTGGTATTAGAGCTGGAGATATTTCCAGCCTAAGGGGATTTTATAGTATGGAGACAAATCAAGAACTCGGGAAACAAATTTTACAATATTGTTAGAGCTATCAAATGAGTCTAATAGATTATCAAAGGAACCTAACAAATTTGTTAGATCATCCTGAGTTGTTGAAGCCTCTATTTGGGAAGAAGAAGAAGAAAAAGGGATTCAAATATGAGATAGTTGGTGAATCAAAGAACTCACTTCATGAGGAAGGTTTGACAAGACCTTAGGTTTATTTTTTGGATGCACTTGATGAGGGTGTATTAGCACCCAAACATGATGAATATTTTTTGGATGCCTATGTCTTTATTTTTCTTCATAATAAATGGGTTCTTGTTCTTTTCCTAAGGTAATTCGGTACAATCATTTTCTTCTTAGTACATCCTCCATATGGTATTCCCATGAGAAGTAGTTAGTACTGGTAAGAAAAATATCAATGGGAGAATCCATATTAAAATATGACGAGAATATGAATTTACAAGTTGAATATGATGGTTTGGATGGAAATCTCTCGAAAAAACATGTTTAAAAAAACAACAATACTGAAAACTAACTTTGGATATGAAATTTATGCCCTTTTGAAAAATGACACAAATGGTAACCAAATATCCACATGGCAAGTAGAAGTTGTTCCACTTGGTGATACACATCCTTATAATAATCTCACTTTTAAAAATAAGTTTTTTATGAAGTGACCCACTTTTATAGAATAAGCGGGCACCACTTTTACAATCAAGTTACTTTGTAAATTAAAGTTGCATGCAAAAAATAAATAAATAAATATATATAAAATCTACTTTATAGTGATTCACTTTTATAATTTAAGTGAAATACGCTTTACAATGAACACATGAACTTTTCAAAAGAAAAAAAAAAAGACATCAACTCAAGACCACTTACTATATAATACAACTTTCAACCAAGTGAGCTAGTGAAAAACACATTATAATCTCAAGAAGGAGGATTGAGAGTGTTGTTGTTTTTGTTTTTGTGGAATACAACCTTGGAGTGCATGCTAAAAAAAACTATTTTCACGTGTTCACACAAAAAACAAATTCTCTTCTCGACGACAACAAGGGTTACATCTTGGTTGGCTTACCTAGAAAATGCAAGTTTTCCCTCTGTTTCTAATTTACCAATATCAAACAAAGTGCACATCAAAGAGCATATGCAGACAAAAAAACCCTTTCCACTCTTTTTCTGATTTTTTAAGATCTTACAGAGCATGAGGAAAAAAACATACACGGTTCAAAAAGAGTAGAAACTCGGAAATAAAAAAATAAAACCAAAACGTTATCTCTATAAAAATTTAAAAGGGCGCATTCAATATTTATACCTTCGGATTAGACTGAAATGGTTGTATCTTGGGAAAACAAAAACATTTTCGAGTGAAACAAAAAGAATTTATAGCTGAAAGAAGTGCTCCAGACACAAAAGAATAGTCCTCTTGGCCCAAAAATGTACGTAAATGGAAGAAACCAAAGATGCAACAACGATTTTTCAAGATATCAATCTACAATGGGAGCGGGTCTTTAAATGCACTCTAATACCATGTTTGACAACACAAGTATTATAACAAAGGAAGAATACCTTTAGTAACCAATCACACAACCAAATCAAATATCAACACAGTGATGTTTTTACGTGGTAAAACCTCTGTGGGGAAACATCCATGGCCCCAACCAATGCGGCCACTTGGACCAATTTATTAATGCAAAAGAAAAAAAAATTGCAAGAGAGTTACAAGAGAGTTTCTCACAATCGATCATCGCCAAATGACCCTCCATGCTATTTAAATAGATATCATGGACCAATAGGGTGTTAATCCATGAATCAATATAGTCACTAAGATCAAGGATAATATGAGTTGTCAAATCACTCTATGTCGGTAACATATTGTGACTGTCGGATTACAAATGCATACTAAAGAAACATACTTTAACCTAACGACACATTAGAACAAGTTGATCTTAACTAACTCCTAAGTGTCTAAATATCCTAACACTTTTTCCTTGAATTGTTTTATTTTCAAAATCCAATATTCTCCCTTCTTGTGTTAATACTACTCCAATTCCTAGTCATGATGCATCACATTTTACTATGAATGTTTTACCAAAATCAGGTGTTGCCAATACTAGTGTAGAATACATGGAATTGTTTAAGAGAGAAAATTCCTAAGTATATCATCAAAGAAAATAAACACAAACTTTTTAAGATGGGTTCGGAAATTTTTCTTCATAAGGATTTGAAAATTCAAATGATCTGTAAATTTCCATGGATATTCCACTAGACAATTTTTCAGAACAGATCTAATAAGTACTAAAATATTTATTGTGAAGGTATTCCTTTAGATATTATATTCTTTAGTAGTTGGTTTTCTTCTTAAAATGTATGAAATAGATGAAATTTGAAAAATAGAGAATATAAATGAATAATGACACACCATCCACAAATAAACACAAGATATAACCTGAGAAACCCAATGTGGGAGAAAACCTCGCTACAAGGTGAGGCCCCTCTACTTTCTTTTCTTCAAATGCAAGTACAAAGAAAGAGGCACTCTCTATAGAGTTTCCTTTCACACTATGGCCTCTATGGCTACTACAAAATCTCTCCTTTGTTTTTTTCTCAAAATACCACTCCCGTGTGCTCTTCTCAACTATGGAATAAATACAATGCTCAATAATGTAACCCCTTCTCCTCCTAGAGGCCCGATATTTAACATCCCTCAATATCGATATAAGGGGAGGGTTTGGAATTCCTTAAACCTCAATTGTAATAAGGTTTTGGACCTTTTAGAATCTTCTTGAAAGCCAATATGTGGTTGTCCCCATATGCATGAGTAATGGGGGCTGATGTGACATACACTCATACCATGGTGGTCAACATGGTAGGTCAACTTGTGGGAGACATACATTTTTCATATGAGCTCCAATTAACATGATTTTTGCACTACTGGAAAGGCCTCAATGTATAAAATAACATCAAGGGGTCCGAGATAAAGCTAGGAAATTTTTGACCCTAATAATGATGTTTGATACCTCAAAATGGTTCAAGAAGGTTTCAAGTGATCCTCTTTATAGTCAGTGTGATTACTTGAATATTGTTAAATACAAACATAGCACTTCCATGTATAGTATGTGCATGAATGGTTATGTTTATGGAAAATTTAACATGAAAATCTTGTTATAGATTAACGCTCATCCATGAACTCATGGGAACATTGCAGGGTTCATAAATAGTTCTAAGTCGTCATTATTTAGTGCAATTTTTTCTTTTGATGAACACTCTAATGAAAAAGAGTTCTTTATGAAAAGGAAGGCAATCAGATTTGTTGTTGTGCATGAAATACATAGTTTGTCTCTTGGTGATGAGTTGTTAATAAGATATAACTTTTGTAGACCACCAATCACTCATCCAAAACACCTTGCATTGGGTCTACCTTTAGACATTCCATTGGGGTGTGTTGCGTGCACACAACAGCCTCCCAATTTTCTTCTCTTACCATTTTTCTAATAGAAGAAATTCCCCCCCCCCTACTGGAACCCTTGCACTCTCTCTCTCCTGTAGACAACTAAGCCCAAGTTTTTCCTCCATCTCTTCCTGCTTCACCATTTCCAGTTTCTCTTCAAATCACTTCAACCTGTTGATCTATAATTCAACAACTCTTCCCTCTTCCTTCACTGATACATAGCATACCAATGAATACATTGTTTCTTCCATTGATGTAGCCAATATTAACATGCTAGTGATTTATTTTCCGATACATAGACCACCTTCCTTCAAAATTGGCCGATGCACCGATGCGCTTCTGTTAAAACTCACCGACACAAATATTTATCAATGGTGAAGTTCATGTGATCAACACCGGTACACTGGAAATGCTCATGTGATTATCTTCACCACGCGCATGCCTTTCATCGACTTCCTTCCCTCAACCTTCACCAATACATCGTATATTGACAACACTCCTCCCTTTCCTTTTTTACACTACATTACGAAGAGGTTCATCTCTCCCTCAGCGATGCACTATTTTTCAATAAGTTTCCCTCTCCCTTCGTTGATGCACCAATATAAGGATTGCAACCCCTCGTCGACACTGATAATATTGACGTTTATATTCTTCATCTCACCAATGCTAACCCGGTTAGCAAGGCACATCTTTGTCTTGACTCCTATCTTATCCCCCTCTAACTCAGATCCTTCTTGTTTCACCATCAGTTGGTATCCTATCATTTTTTATGACTAAGCTTTATATGCCTAATTGGATAATTGATGACTAATACCCACCATCCCTGATAAGTTTCGTGATCGTAGTCATAACCAAACCTGTCTGTGTTGCCAATAGCTTGCATTTGCGTACCATATTAGCTTGTTTACTTTGCGCTTCTTAATTTTATAACTAAACCATGGTTGTGAAAGTGTCATCTAGCATCAGATAGGTTAACCACAACATTTTTTGGTCTTGCACTGACTTTGAAATGCACCTCGGAAGAAATTTGGTCCTCCCAACTCCCAAACAGTACTAAGCACTTCGAACATTAGTTGGTTATTTATGCGGGTCTATACTTTTGTGCTTCCAACACATTGCCCCAGCTCCAATGGATCGACTAAGATACTATATGTCACAGATGATAGAGAAACTGTCGGAACTGAAGTTGAGAGAAGAAGCTGCCAAAATGGGACCCAAACTTCCATTAAAAAACGCCTTTGAGTGCAATTTTCCGACGCTCGTCAAAATGAATTTTTCATCCCGAAAATAGGCTAGTCTTATGAATTTCTCCATTGTGATTCCAAAGCAGCTCAAGGAATTGAAATCCGATGCCCAAAAGTGCCAAAATGAATCGCCTAAGGTTTCTCGCATGAACACCTCATCGATCATTACATAGATGAAATACTTGAATGGCCTGGTCACTTGGCTCACCAGAAGCACCTCCTCGTGCTCAATTGGAGGGCATACAAGATATTTAAGAGAATTTAAAATTTCCTCCATTGGCATTTGCATAAGGTTTAAGGTGATCGGTGAAGTGTCCTTGCTCAGCGTCTACACAGCTATGCAAAATTGCTTGAGTAAGATGTACCTAGTCCTTTGCAAAGGGTTTTTGAAGTTTAATATTTTTAAATCATTTTCATGATCATTAAAGAAGATAACATTATCATCTCAAATAATACTTGGGTTATGCAATCATTAATTTAGATTGGAGGAATTTAATTTAAATCAGTTAATTTTAACAAAGGGATTTTCATTTAAATTAAATTTAAATCATTTTGAAATTTCATTTAGGCTTATAAACATTAAAAGAGAAGTAATGAACACCCAAGCACATGCCACGCAGAGGAGAGAATTTTTAATAACTCCCAGGTACCGAAATGCACTAAGTACTCAACCGGAGCACTTACAAGCAATTTCATCGATATCATCGGCAAGGTTAATACAAAAATCTCAGGTGAGACCAGAGAATTTAAAAGGAACAACTCCTAGGTCACCGGAGCACTTAAGAGGAATGTCGCCGGTTAGACCCAGAGTTCTTGAGCTAAGATCTGGTGCAAACCAGAGAAATTTAAAATATAAGATTTGGTGCAAACCGAAGCGGACAAAGCTGGTTAATCCCGGAGGCAAAGTAATAGATTGCAAAATCGATGGGATTGTAGAAGTAGGGTTTCACACATATCAAGAAGGATCAAACCCTAATGGTCGAAGCAAAGTATTTTGAGAATGGTCACTATATGCACTAGTCGATAGGGTCTGGGTTTGCTGCTCATAACCAATGTGTAATTTTGGTTAAAAAAAGCACTTTAAATTTGTACACATATATACGTAAGAGATTCCTCGGGAAACCTAACACTCATTACATGACAAGCAAGTTTTCAGATCAATATGATGGACATTGAAAGCAAAGATTTAAGTCAAGGTTGTTCGCATCACTCATGAGATTGATTATTTTTAAAGGAAATCACAAAATGAGTAGATAGTTTGACGATGAGGAGTTTTAATGTACTCCTTTGAAGAAAACACCATTTAACTTCTGGGTTGTCTAAACATTTTATGTTTTGGCTTTTTTTACCCAACATAGTTGATGGAAAAAACTTTGGTTCATACCGGAAGCAATGTTGGGAATTGTGTTGGTGATATAGGAGGCACAATGAACATGAGTGATGGTTACTACCGATGGAAATGAGAGGAACTCCTTCGAACACACCGACGACCATGGGATCAATGGCTTCGGTAAATGATAAGGATTCTACCAACCTTAAACCAGTTCTCATGACTTTGATGGTACTTCCAAAGTGCTAATCAAAGCACACAGATAATGTGGAGTAAAGTTTTTTTTGGTAGGATAAGCAATTATATGTGCTTAGCCTTGGTGGGACAGGCCAACGAACCAATCGATAGTTTGGGCTAGTTCCGACCTACGACACATCACTTCAACAACTACTTTCTAGTTCAAACTCTCCCAAATTGTTGTTTGAACAAATCAGATAATTATTAACTGCCGAGGGGTCTTCAAGTACACAATATATTCTCTTTAGAAATGAAAGGACAATTTTACTACATTCATTGTTTGATCGAGGTGGATATTGGTGGCTACCCACCTATTCCAACTTGCTCCTTTTGACAGTTTTAGTTCAACATATTCTTCTGTAAGTCTTTGTAATTGTGGGTTCTACACTTTCGGGGTTGTCTGAAACCCTACACAGCTTCCAAGTGGAGATTGATGGCTGCCCACCTAATCCAACTGGCTTATTTTGGAAATTTTCATGCCAGTACATATTTTTGTATTTCGAGGGTTGTTTTTGGGTCACTAAACAATGTTTTATTGGCTTGTCACAGTCAAATTGTAGACATAGTCATATTTTGATGGACTAATGTGTAGTTCTCGAAAATACCTTTCCAACAGGCTATCACACGTCTAAAACGAAGGTCGTATGAAAAATTTATGACCCTGGGAAGTTGAGGTACCAGCTTACCCATCGGGGCCCACATAACTTTTGGCGTTTCATCTCCTAGGGTTAGGTGTTTGGATGTCTAGGGTTTTGGAATTCATGAGTAATGTTAAAAAGGCCTCTGGAGCCTCATTGTAATAATTCTTCTCAAAGGATACGCGTAGCAGCCACATCTCTTTTCAGGGATAGCTACCACCATTCGAGCAAGTTGTTTTTAGTTCTGTAGTTTTACAGTTTCATCCTATTTTATTTATTCAACATAAGTTATTTTTCACTGGATATCTATTGTTGTTCTCTATATCTCTGTGTTATTGTATTCAGTTTGTTATTCATTTCGTTGTGCTCATAAATCCAGATCAGTTGTATCAAACCTGTCTGCTCTTTATTTATTTTTCTTTGTGCATGTCCTCGACAAGATCTAGGTACAAGAAGTTGGGACTCAAACCATTTGAGCCTTTGCAAGATTGGTCGTGTTGATCCCAACAACAACCCATGGGGGATGAGAAGAAATATGATGGAGTAGAATATCCTTTTAAAATGTTGCTCAAGTAAGTGCTTGCATGACAAAGGAACGAAATGATGGACAACTTTGCATAGATCCTTCAGAGGCTTCCCACAAGAGACGCATATTCATCAAGCGACCATGCAACCCCCTTCAAGGTACAAGTAAATTTTGATATTTCATTATTTGAAGTACTAATAGATGTGGATGTTGTAGATAAATGGTTGAATCTACTCGAAGGGTACTTTTCGATCCATAATTTTTCCAACAAGGAAAAACCTGCTTTTGCACTCCTTAAGGTTGCCCCCTATGTTAAGGACTGGTGGGATACTTACTCTAAGCAAATGGCCATAGAGGAATCTACAATATTTGCGATCGCCCCCACATGGGATTTATTCCTCTACAATACTTAGTTCTGTAGAGGAATCTTGTGTACTAGTACACAAGATGGACCACGCTACATCAAGAAAGGGACTAGACAGTAGCAAATTTCACCAATATTTTCCATACCGTGCACACCAAATTGGGTATCAATGACTCTGAATGACATATGGTGCTCAAATACCGCGACTATCTACATAGATACATTCAAACATAAATGGATTTTCTGGACATCACATCATTGGGTACGAATTATAGATATGTTGTCAAGATCGAGCAAAACTTTAAGCAAAAGAGGAAAGAATTTGGATCTACAAACTCCTCACAATCGAAGAAGGGCAATGCCGCCCCCCACCCACAAAACAACAAGGGTAATGAGAAGTCAAAGAAAGACATGGGAAACTGGTGTGAATACCATAAAATCCCTTGGCACAACACTGAAGAATGTCGCTCCAAGTAGTCACCGGTGGCCGAGTTGAAAGCTTCTGAGTCAGAGACAAATTCTGACTTCAAATCAAATCCAGAAGGAGGGAAGAAAATTATCAATGTCAAACCCAACACCATTGTCACTACCACCAAAGTCCAGCCAAGTGAACTAGAAGAACCAAAGTAAGGGGAACACTTCTTTCAATCACAGATGTGGGTAAAGGGGGCTCTGCTTCATTTCATTTTCGATAGCGATAGTTAGAAGAAATTGATCTTAGAAGAGGTTATCAAGCAGATGGACATGTCAATGAAACCACACTCGCAGCCCTACATGAATAGTCGGCTTCACCAAGGAAGAGATATTTGCATCAGCCAACAATGTCTTCTTCCCTACAGCATCAAGCCCTTCAAAGATGAGGTATTGTGTGATATTTCTCCTCTTGAATTTTGTGATATTCTTTTAGGAAAACTATATTTATGGAAGTGACATGTTGTGTATGAGTCTATACCTCACAGTGTTATTATTACTTTGGGTAGACAATTGTACAAGATACCATAGGTAGCGTCACCTACCACTATTTCTTTAATCTCTACTGAGAAATCCAGTAAAGTCATTTCACAGACCGAGAAGCTCATCTTCTTTTTGATCCATTCTCACAATAAGAAGAAGGTCTCTACCGCATCCATGAGCTCTACACAAAGCCTCTCTTTGTAGCAGAAGCAAGTGGATGAAATCATGGAAGAGTATAAAGATGCTTCTCCTCACCCACCAGGGTACCAACGCACTGCCAAATCAAGCATCCAATTGATCTAACCCTCAATGCACCTCTGCCTAATGGACTAGTTTATTGTCCTTCGCTAATGGAAAATGGCGAAATCAAGTGTCATATCCAAGAGTTTCTTCAAAAGGGGCACATCAGACCCAACTCCTTCCCTTGAGACAACTTGAGTGTACTAGTGCAAAATAAAGACAGGACTTGGTGGCTTTGCATTGATTAAAGAGCATTAAACAAAATCACAGTCAGGAACTGGTACCCAATTCCCCGAATTGATGACCTTCTTGACCAGCTCAAGGGGGGGAAATTATTCAGCAAGATTGACCTAAAGTCTGCCTACCACCAGGCTCCCATCAAACTGGATGATGTATGGAAGACAACTTTCAAATCTAAATAAGGTCTCTTCGAATGGTTGGTCATACCCTTTGGCCTAACAAATGCACCAAAAACTTTCATGAGGTTAATGAATGATGTATTGAGACCCTTCACTAACTCTTTTGTGGTGGTATATCTCGATGACATCCTCATCTTCAATAGAACTTGGGGGGAGCACTTAGCAGCAACACAAGCTATATGCCAACTTGGAAAAATGTTCATTTGGCATGAACAGGGTCCAATACTTGGGATACATTGTTGATGAACATGGGGTACATGTGGATCCAACTAATATCCAAGTCATCCATGAATGGCCAGCCCTGACCACACTAACCGAGCTTCGGAGCTTCTTGGGACTTTCCAACTTCTACTGACGGTTCGTGTTGGGATTCTCCCATATTGCATGGGCCCTCAACCAAGTGACCAAGGGAGGTGGTAAGGAAAATTTATCATGGGGGAAGACACAACAACGAAGATTTGATGATCTAAAACATCGCTTGTGCTCAACTCTAGTACTCTCCTTACCCAATCTACAAAAATCACTTGAGATTGATACTGATGCATCTGAATATGCTATAGGCACAATTCTCACTTAGAACAGTCATCCAGCAACATACCATAGTGAGACACTCTCAAATACTGTCCGGAAATACCCCACCTATGACAAACAAATTTATTCCATTGTACAAGTCTATCGTCAATGGAAACATAACATTCTAGGAAAGGAGACAATCATCCACACTGATCACAAGCCTCTGCAGTTCATACAGACATAGGGGAAGTTGAAAAACGATCGCCATCAGAAGCGGTCCACATACATGCAACAGTTCCATCTCAACATCGAGTATAAGACAGGGAGCACAAATTGTGTCACTGACTACCTCAGTCGAACTTCCATGGCTTCACTCACCATCATGCCCCATTATTGATGGCATGAGGCATCTAAGTAGCCCCAACTTTATCAACAAGATCATGAATTCTCCACCACCTATCATCTCTTGGGTACATGTGTGAATGTCATCGATTTTCATATTCAGGATGGATTGTTTGCTTCATCCATAGAACTTGAGTGCAACATGTTTCCACTATAATATATTATGCTTTTGTTGTGGACAAAAATATTGATGATCATTTCTTACTCTTCCATGAAACCAGACACTCACCTAAGTAGAAATTTTCTCCACTTGTACTTATTCTACCATCAATGCTACCTTTCCAATCTACTTCTGTGTAGGTGACCAAAGATAGTTCATTCCCTTTTTGATACCATATCCAAAATCTTATGATGCTTTTAGATATCTGAATATTCTCTTTACTCCATGACATGTGTTTCTTTTGGTGCTTCTTGAAATATCACAACCTATCCAACTGCCTACATCACATTTGGTCTTGACATTGTCACATAGAGTAAGATTCTATTCATCAATATGTATATTCTCTGATATAGATCCTTAGATTCATCATCCTTTCTCAACTTAAACTAGTTTTCATAGGATTTCTTATGGATTTACAGTCTTCCATTCCAAATTTATTTAGAATTTCTATGAAGTATTTGGTATGGGAGATGAAAATACCTTTATCATGCTAACATATCTGTAATCCAAAAAATAAATTCAACTCACCAAGCAAAATCATTTTGAACTCATTCTTCATGTCTTTGGAAAATTATGATTCATCTTATCATCATCGCTTCCAAAGATAATATCATCTACATAAACTTCAATTATCAATATATTGTCTCAATCTAATTTTATGTAGAAATGGTTGTTTGCATTTCCCTTCCTGAACCTTTGTTGATGTATAAACCTATCCAATCTTCAATATCATGTTTTGGGGGTCTGCTTGAGTCCATACAATGTTTTATTCAACCTGCAAACATAATCTTTCTTTTCTGATTGTAGAAATCCTTTGGTTTGTTCGATGTAGACTTCTTCTTCTAATTCTCCATTTCGAAAGGTTGATTTTACATCTATTTGATATACTTTGATTCTTTTAGAACATGCATAGGCTAAGATCAATCTAATTGCTTCCATCCTAGCAACTGGGGAAAAGGACTCTTCAAAACATATACCTTCCATTTGTGTATATCCTTTGCATACTAACCTTTCTTTGTTTTTTGTTACATGTCCATCCTTGTTCAATTTGTTTATGAAAACCCACTTTGTACCAATCACATCTTGTTCTTTAGTCTTGGAACCAATTCCCATGTGTCATTCTTCTCTATATGATCTGATTCTTCATCCATAACCTGGACCCAGTGTTCATCATTGTTGGCTTCTTCAAAACTACTTGGTTCAACTATGGATAACAGTGCTAGATGCCTTTGTTATGGTGAGCATATTATTCTTCAGGTTTCAACTCCTACATCTTTATTCCCAATAATTTGTTCTAGTGGATGATTTTTATACACTCATAGGCTAGGTGTCTTTGGAGGTATTTGTTGCTCATATTCCTCTTTCTCTACTTCTGGATTCTCTTCTTCTTCTACTACTTCTTCTACTTCTTCTTATTTTATACATTCTTCGTCATCCTACCCTTCAAAATTTGTTCTTTCTTCTTTGCTATTTCGTCCATTTGTTTCATCAATTGTTACATTGATGCTTTCCACTATTATCTTGAGTCTCATATTGAAACATTTATATTCCCTTCTTTTGCTTGATTACCTGACAAATATTCCTTTGTCAACTCGAGAGTCAAATTTTCCAATCCCTCCATATTCTCTCTTGATGTAGAATTTGCTTCCAAATACTCTGAAATGCTTCACATTTTCTAGTCTTACTTTCCATAGCACATAGGGAGTCTTAGCACTGTTAGTTTTGAGCATTCCTCTATTCATAATATGAACTATTTTATTTATTTCATGTACCTAAAATATGTCACCCAACTTGAAATATTTCAACATAGTTCTGGCCATTTCCTATATTGTTTTTTTCTTCCTTTCAGTGACTCCATTTTGTTACAGTGTCCTGGATGCTGAGAATTTTCTTTTTATTTCATGTTTGCCACAAAAATATGTAAATTCCTTTGATGTAAATTTTCCACCATTATTTGATCTTAAACATTTGATTTTCAAGAATGTCTCAATTTCAACCATTTCTTTGTATATATTGAATTTTTCGAATGCCTCTGACTTATTCTTGAGAAATCTATCTGTAATCATTATTGTGTAGTCATCAACCAATATCACAAAGTATTGTTCATCATTTAATCCCTTTGTTCTAGTTGGTCCACATAGGTCGGTATGTACAATCTCCAATGTTTTTGTTGTAGAGTACTCTTTTGACTTGAAACTGATCATGGTTTGTTTTCCCTATAGACAATTCTTACATAAAGTGTCTGTTGGAAGATTGGTTGTTGTCATTGATGTCAACTCTAGTCATGGGTTTTGGACCGCAAGATTGA